>JAYESA010000019.1:70452481-70706512 GCA_036927795.1 Iris macrosiphon | reverse complement strand
GATACATGTAAGGTGGGGTATGATCACATAACTTGCTAATATTTCTCCGTCCCCAACTAGTACGATGGATACCAATCACGACTCCTCATGACATGACATGTATCTACGATATTAGTCCGTGTATCCGATGTGTCTGAATCAAGTATACACTACAATTATAATCATAGTAATGATCAAATAATAAAAATTATTAGAGAATGTACTCGCCTGGTATTCGGAGTTAGGAACAGTAAAAATGCTCACACTGGAGTCCAAGAGTCCTAAAGATGGAATAGAAGTATTAAAGAGTGATTTGAAAATATAAACATGTTTAATTAGCTATAGGTGGTGCTTCTAGGTCACTTCTAAGTCTATACTAGTTAAACTCGGTCAATATCATGCTACCTTAGGTTTTCTGAGTCACACTAGGCCAATCTAGTCAATATTAGTCTTATATTAGCTAATACTAGACTATATAACTAATATTACTAATACTAACTAATACTCATTATACTAGATATTATTATTATATATATAAATCATAATCTATGGTACATTGGTATTTTGCTAATACTTACTCTAATAGCTTGGTATGCTAATACCTTAGCTATACATTGACTTGGTGATACTATACCCACTACTTGAGACAGTGATATACTAACTTATTAGCTAATACCTTACTATATAACTTACCTTGACTAGATCATTATAGCACCTTAATCTTTACTTAGTATTACCTAACTAACACTAGCATCAGATCCTTATTTCTAGAACCTGGTATCAACACCTAATGCTAACACCCATAGCATACCCCAATATACTTCACAGATATCAAGTATGATACATTTTCAACTACAAGCTACTAATACTTGAACCTGGCCTTACTTTCCTGCAATTACACATCCAGAACCCCCCAACCACTGCAGTAATTCACCACAAGCATCCTTCCAATATGAACTTACCACAGACCTACTGAACACATTCTTACTAGTACCACTCTGGCACTTGCACAAGTACACCCTTCTCTTCTTGCAAAATTGAAACACCAACAACACCCTACTCTAACCTTTAACAGAGAATACATACACAAGAGTGCAGGGAAGCTCATTACAGTGCAATGCTTGATACTAAGTATCAAGCACTTTACTTCAAACTACTGTCCAGGCTCGAATTTGAGTCCTTCATGCAGTGCACAAATGTGTATTGCCTGCCTTTAGTGGCAGTGGTTGCTCCATCTCTTCAACTCAAGTTTTCCCGAGCTCCCCTTGATACCAGGTATCTGTTTTCTCCCTCCTATTAGCACACCAAGTCAGTGCACATCACTGTTACTTAACCCTCTAGTTTCCTCCAACTGATACTTAACCTGATACACTGCTAATTGATTGAAATCCAACTCAGTTGTTGCCCCTAATGCACCTATTGCTTTCAGTAACTTGCTACTTGTTTCCTCTTTATTAACTAATAATCTGATACCCATGCTTGCCTATGCAGTCATCCAAACATTGCCTGGACTACCTTAACACCCTCACCTAAATCATCTCTGATCTGCATACAGGTTTAACTCCTAACTGATACTAAATCCACCCCCAATATCCTAACTAACCAGTAGTCACTTGGACTGAACCACCATCATGCAATTGGAATCACCAACCTTGTAGTTCCCTCACTACACCAACTTGCCTGTGCTCGACTGCAACAATATAGTGATCACATGCAATGCTCCTAACCATCCTTGCATGCAGGCTCTAATAGCCTACCTGAGCTTGGGATCCTCCAACTGAGAATAATTTAACTAAATACACATCCACCCCTGTCTTGGTGACAAGCATAACCTGTACTTACACCTGACACCAGCTCGACTGAGACCAAGTCTTCATACTGACACAACATCAATCCATAACAGTCTACATATTACCAATGCAGTGCACATATCAGTGCACTGCCCAGATTACTTCCCTTTCCCTCATGCATCAGTACACTAGATGTAGCAGGGTACCCGAGCATAAATGCTCTATGATGCTACTACCTACAATAATTGGCCACTATCTATAGCCTTCTTTTTATTTCCACTATCAATAGACCAATACTCCCTGTTACACATATCTAGAAATTATTACACACTCAGGAATATATATATATATATATATATATATATATAGTACACAATCAAACACACTCTATTGGGCTGTACCACAGTCCCCTTACTGCTCTCAAGCAACACACGCACACCATTGACACACTCACCAATACTACACAAACTTATGCATGTATACATATATTTATACATCTAGTAATATATGTATGCGCACATGAATGATACTATGGCTAGGTGCACACCCTATTGGTCATTTAAACAAACACCTAGTGAGCACAAGTAAGATACTCATGATACACAACCAATCCTTTTGCCAAAACCCCCAATATACAACTAATAATAATAATAATATATATATATATATATATATATATATATATATATATATATACATGTAATATGATTAGTTGTTATGAAAAATAGGGAAAAACACAATCTTAAACACAAAATTCCAAATATGCACACAACACCATGAAAAAAATACCATGGAAACCAATAAAGACTCATTCTCTCCCCTTATAGGTATTCCTAAACCATGATTGGGCTCCTAATGGTCCACAAAATAAATAAAACAAAATTTAAAAAGAGAGATTTCAGAATTTTACCTCTTGGAAGATGGATTCCCAACGCAAAACCAAGAATTTCCTATACAAGCTTCTTCTCCTCCAATGCTCCTTGAGACCTAAGCTTCTAGGCTTCTTAGATGAAGGAAATGAGAGGGATTGGGGTTTGATTTTCTGAAATTTAGTGGAGGAATAAGGGGTTTTAAGGAAGAACTCAATATAGGGTTTCATGAACATTAAATGAAGCTTGAGGGAGGCACCCCCTCTCTCCTATATAGGGCTGGCCAAGGAAGGCCTAGGGTTGGCTAAGGCACAAAGTCCAAAATGCCCTCTAGAATTTTTATGAAGAGTTTTCCAATAAGAGTGGTTTTTATCCCTAATGAAAACTAAACAAATTTCTAATTAAATGAAGGAGACTAACTAGTTAGGTTCCAAAAATGGCTAGTCTAGTAGCCCACTAACCCATATTATTAATAATAATAATATAATATATTATACATATTATGTAACTATAAACACAATATGTATATAATATTATAAATGACAAAAATGCTCATATTTTAGAAATATGGTAGTGACAAGCCTACCCTCCTAAAAAAATTTATTCTCAAAATTAAACTAAACTAGCACAAGAACACAATCAGAACAATAAGAACAATACCTCAAGGCTCGAAGAGATACGGGTATTGCTCGCACATTTTATCCTCCCTCTCCCAGGTTGACTCACCTGGAGAGTGATGTCTCCTCGCGACACAAACCAAAGGAATAGTCTAGTTCCGCAATACCTTCTCCCTGTGATCCAAAATCTATACTGGCTGCTCTGGATAGCTGAGAGTCGGACCAACCTCAATCTTCGAGTGATCTAGTACGTGACTAGGGTCTGGCACGTACCGTCTCAGCTGTGACACGTGGAACACGTCATGTACTCCCTCTAGTATAGGCGGCAAGTCTAATCTGTAGGCCACTGCACCGACCCTCTCAAGAATACTGAAATGTCCGATATACCGTAGATTAAGCTTCCTGCCTCCACCAGAGCGAATCATGCTCTGTGTCAGAGAAATCTGCAATAATACCAAATTGTCAACCTAGAACAAATACAGCCTTAACACGCAATCTAAAACAAAGCAATCACAAGCTATTTTAACAAAACTTATACCTCAAACTCCAAAGGTGTACGGTGGTTGTCGGCCCAATGCCGCTGTCTGTCCTGCGCCACTCGAAGTCTATCTCTGATGAGTTTCACCTTCTCTGCTGCATCCACGACCATCTCTGGTCCCAACAAGGCTCTTTCACCGACATTATTCTAAGATAACGGTGTGCGGCACCTCCGTCCATATAGAGCATCGAATGGTGATATCTTAATACTGGCCTGGTAGCTGCTGTTGTAAGCAAAATCTACCAGGTGTAGATGATCCTCCCAAGAACCTTCGAGATCCAGAACATAAGTGCGAAGCATATCCTCGAGAGTCTGAATATTCCTCTCCGACTGCCCGTCTATCTGGGGGTGATATGCGGTATTGAACTTGTGCTGAATGCCCAAGCTAGCCTGCAAACTCCTCCAGAAGTGAAAAGTTAAACGACTATCCCGATCCGAGACGATACTCACAGAAATCCCATGTAATCTAATAATATGTCGTACATACATCTCCGCTAGCTTCTCCGTCAATGTATCCACTTTGAATGGTAAGAAGTGGGCTGATTTGGTCAACCTATCTATGATGACCCAAATCACGTCTTTTTCTCCTAGGGAACGCGGAAGCCCTAAAATAAAATCCATAGTCACATGCTCCAACTTCCACTCTGGGATATGTAAAGGCTGAAGCAATCCACGTGGCCTCTGTTTGTCTGCCTTTACCTGCTGGCACACTAAATACCTGGATGCGAAGCGTGCTACCTCGCGCTTCATACCATACCACCAAACGTGCTCTCTCAGTTCTCGATACATCTTATTGGCACCTGGATGCATCGATTACTGAGAGCGATGTGCCTCCTATAAAACCTCCTCGAGCAGCTCCCCGCTTGGCACATGTATCCTAGTACCGTGCCGCAATGATCCATCATCAGCAATAGTGAAGTCCCCTGATAATCATGTCCGAACCTGTGCCCTGATACTCCTTAGAGCCTCATCATCATACTGCGTAGCTCTAATTCTGTCCATCAGCTTGGACTGTATCTGTAATCCCCATATCTGAATCTCGATACCAGGAACTAGCACCTTAATTCCCAAGCTCTCAAGATCGGCCAACAAGTATCTGTCTGTCATCAAGTACATAGCCATCGGATACCTGCTCAAGGCATCGACGACTACGTTGGCCTTCCCTGGGTCGTATTGCAATGAAATATCGAAGTCCTTCGTCAACTACAACCACCTCATCTGCCTCATTTTTTAGCTCTTTCTGTGTAAACACATACTTCAAGCTTTTGTAGTCTTTGAAGATCTTCACACGCTCTCCGTATATATAGTGTTTCCACAGCTTTAGAGCAAAGATGACCGCTGCCAACTCCAAATCGTGGTGGGATAGTTCTTCTTATGAGGACGTAATTGCCTGGAAGCATAGACAATCACCTTCCCGTGCTACTGAAGAACGCAACCCAAACCCTTTTATGAAGCATCACTATAGATAGTGAATCCACCTGTCCCCGATGGCAACGTCAATACTGGAGCTATCGTCAATCACTTTTTTAGCTCATCAAATACGGCCTGACAATCCTCCATCTAGACAAAATCTACATCATTCCTGGTCAGCCTAGTCATCGGCTCTGCAATCCTGGAGAAGTCTTATACAAACCTCCTGTAGTAACCTGCTAGTCCGAGAAAACTTCTGATCTCCGCGACTGAACTGGGAGTAGTCCACGACTCTACTACCATGATCTTCTTCGGGTTAACGGAGATCCCGTCACCTATCACCACATGCCCAAGGAATTCAACCTTGTCAAGGAAGAACTCGCACTTTGAAAGCTTCCCGTAAAGCTCCTCCTTCCTGAGAGTCTCCAAAATCATCCTCAGGTGCTCCGCATGCTCCTCCGGGGTCTTTGAATACATAAGAATGTCATTGATGAACACCACCATGAACTTGTCAAGGTACTGGTGGAACACCTTGTTCATCAGGTTCATGAATACCGTCGGTGCATTAGTCAACCCGAACGACATCACCATGAACTCAAACTGGCCATATCGTGTCCAAAAAGCTATCTTCGGAATATCTTCTTTCTTCACTTTCACCTGGTGGTAGCTTGACCTCAAGTCTATCTTTGAGAATACCTTCGCTTCGTTCAACTGATCGAAGAGATCATCTATCCTCGACAGCGGGTATTTATTCTTGATAGTGGGGTTATTCAGAGCTCTGTAGTCGATACATATGCGTACCGACCCATCCTTCTTTGGTACAAACAACACTGGAGCACCCCACGGTGATGAACTGGATTTGATGAAGCCCTTGTCCTGCAACTCATCAACCTGCTTCTTCAGTTCTGCCAGTTCGCTATTGTTGACCCTATAAACATGTTGTGATATTGGCTCTGTACCTCATACATGTCTATAGAGAACTCGATATCTCTGTCTGGCGGCTTTCCTGGCAACTTCTCTAGAAAGACATCTAGAACTCCGCTATCAAAGGATGTGGCAACTTCTTCTCTTCCACTCTGGCTCCACAAATGATACCCCTACTCTACTTCGCTGCTCCTCTGACAACCTCGAACTATGGCTCTTCTATCGGTCGAAATATTACTCTGCCTCCATAATAATCTATAGTAGCATGGTGCCTACTCAACCAATCCATCCTGAGTACAACATCGTATCCCGGAAGTAGCATTACGAGTAAGCACACACTCAACTCTAGGCCACCTAATGAAACTCTCCGATCCTTGCAAAAATCACTAACTAGAATAATGCCTCCCCCAGTCGTGATCTTGCAAAGTCCTATCTAAGGGTTCTGCCTTTAAACGATGCTTAAGAGCATAAGATACAGATATGAAACTATGGGAAGCACCAGAATCGAATAATACAAATACTGGAATGGAATCGAGAAGAACAGAACCTGATATCACGTCTCCTGCTGCCTCGGCCTCCTCGACTGTCATGACATACGCTCGTCCCTGGGGTGCAACTCTCTGTTGCTGCTGCTGCTGCTGGGAAAACCTCTGCTGCTGTGGCGGGAGTGGTGGTCTCCTCTGCTGGCCTCCTGGTACAGTAGGTACTCTGGCAGGTCCCCTTTGAGCGGCTGCTCCACCATAACCTGGACGAGTCTGAATAGACGGACAATCTCTCAATTGGTGTGCTGACGATCCACAAGACAAATATGTACCCGGCCTCTTCCTACAGATGTCTCTCGTGTGTCCCACCTTCCTACAGTATGCACACTGGACAGCGGGCTGGGTCTGCCTCTGCGGCTGTTACTGGATATGTCCTCGAGCTAGTTCCTGGTGCTGATACGACCTTTGTTGCTGCTGAAAGTGGGGATGCTTGGCCAGACCCGCGCTACCACTCTCTTCTCCAGAAATGTCGCGTCCTCTCTTGGGCTTGAGGTCCAGATCATCCTCAGCAATCTGGACATCCATCAGAATGCCCTCAAAGGTAGCAGTACGACGTCCAGAAGTACGAGACTTGATCTCTCTCATGAGCCCCTTCTAAACTTTTGGACTCGGTCTCCTGGGTCCCGAATCATCGATGGTGCAAAATGACACAAGTGGCAAAACTTTGCGGCGTACTTGTCGACCGATATGTTCCCTTGGACCAAGTCATAGAATTGACTCTCCAAGGCTCCCAGGGCCACGTCGGAAAAGAACTTCTCTTTGAAAATCTCCTTTTAAGCCTCCCAAGTAAGTCCTCTAGCAGTAAGTGTTGGATCCGTACGATACCAAGTCAGCACGATATCGAACATCTGGCTGTCGACGGCTTCGATCTGCAGACTCTCTGTAATCTGAGCCAAGCGCAAGTTCCTCTCTATGTCCTCCAGTCAGTCATCGACGTAGAGTATCCCCTCTACACCCTTGAACTCCCGAGGTATCATCCTCTTAAGTCCACTATAGTGCCTGGCCTCTGTTGTTGCGGCTAGCCAGGGTGCTGCTGTGCGACTCTCGCTACTACCTGGAGAGCCACCAGATGAGCATTCTCCATGCTCTCCCTCATCAGCTCAGTCTGCGCTTGGTGCGCCTCTGCTTGCACCCTTTGTGCCTCTGCCGACGTCCTCTGAGCATCCATTATGCCCTGGATCAATGCGAACATCTATGCCCCGTTAGCGGGCACACCTCCGAAAAATAAAATCTGTGGTGGTGGAAGGTCCTCCGCAACAGCCGGGACAACCCTCTGGATAGGTGGAGGAGGAGGACTCCCGAAAGTGCAAAAACTTCTACATGAACATGTGAAGTAGGAGGAACAACTTCAGCTGTCTGGGTAGCAGGTCGAGAGGTGGCAGACCTCTCGGAAGCGGCGGGTCCCGATCTCAGTGACCTAGTCTTCGGTGGCATCCTGAAGACAGATCGAAAGAAGAAATCAATTAAGGCAAAAGATATGATATCATCAAAGAAGGACAACAAAATTTAAAGGAAGCAATTATTCAGAATAGCAAAATAAATTTAAAAATTTTCTAGTTGTGATTGAGCATACTCTCATCTATACACTATCTCATGCTCGTAATAGTACTCTAAGTCTGAGCACTACTGCGATACTGCACTAGTTGCGACCTAATCTTACTCTTTTAGACCTGCATGGGCCACCACTAAAACTTGTCATGACCCATACCTGGAAATTGGGTATGAGTCATGGGTACATCCAGCCTACGCTGCAGCATCGACGGTAGAATGCTGTCTAGGTTCAATATAGCTATCTATCAATGATATTAAACCTGTCAACGTATCTCAACTCCAAACAGAGGACAATGAATATGTATATGATCATCAATTCATAATGTACTCAATCACCATAACTATAAAGAAGGTAAATGACACGATAAAGATATAGAAAAAAATGAGAGGCCAAATAATATATGTCTAACAAAACAGAGTCTAAGAGTCTAGCTATCTCAACGCAATACAAGTCTCAACATAATATAACTCAAGTCTCAAGTTTGGAACAATCCAATACATAAATAAACTAGGCTAAGTGTTGTCTAAACAACTGCGGGTGGTGTCTCCTTAAGATGGAGTGGCTTCTCTGAAATCTTCGGGATATAATCACCATATACTCCTGGACCATAATGGGTAGGATAAAAATCTTCAAGATCCTCTGAAAAATATAATCCAGTCAGGATTGGAGCGAAGCACATACACTAACAACAATTTCAATTATATTGATAAAAATTATAAAACAGTGTAAGAAAATACATAATGAAAGAAATACTGGAAGATAAGGAATACTGGAGAGGCATGCAATAATCATATAGAACTAACTAGCAGTAAAATAGATATTTATGAACACTAGCAATGAATGAACTGGAATAAAAGAATAGAAATTCTAGCTAAGTATCATGAAATATCAGTTCGCTATGTGATCATCTTGGGACTAGATCAGACTTGTTATATATGATTGGCTATGATACATGTGAGGTCAGGCTAACCATCTGGTTAGCTATGATGCGAGCAATAGTCAGGCTAATCATATATAATATGCTAAGAGGTATGTAAATGGTCAGGCTACACCCTACGTGATATGTGGGGTGAGCTATGATGCATGTAAGGTGGGGTATTATTACATAACTTGCTAATATTTTTTCGTCCCCAGCTAGTACGATGGATACCAATCATGACTCCTCATGACAAGTATCTATGATACTAGCCCGTGTATCCGCTGTGTCTGAATCAAGTATACACAACCACTAGAATCATAGTAATGATCAAAATAATAAAAACTGTCAGAGAATGTTCTCGCCCGGTATCCGGAGTTAGGAACAGTAAAAATGCTCACACTGGAGTCCAAGAGTCCTAAAGATGGAATAGAAGTGTTAAAGACTGATTTGAAAAGAAAAACATGTTTAACTAGCTAAAGGTGGTGCTTCTAGGTCACTTCTAAGTCTATACTAGTTAAACTCGGTCAATACCATGCTACCCTAGGTTTTCTGAGTCACACTAGGTCAATCTAGTCAATATTAGTCTTATACTAGCTAATATTAGACTATATAACTAATACTACTAATACTAACTAATACTTATTATACTATATACTATTATTATATATATAACTCATAATCTATGGTATCTTGGTATCTTGCTAATACTTACTCTAATAACTTGGTATGCTAATACCTTAGCTATATATTGACTTGGTGATACTATACCCACTACGTGATGACAGTGATATACTAACTTATTAGTTAATACCTTACTATATAACTTTCCTTGACTAGATCATTATAGCACCTTAATCTTAGCTCCTTAATCTTTACTTTGTATTACCTAACTAACACTAGCATCGCATCCTTATTTCTAGAACCTGGTATCAGCACATAATGCTAACACCCACAGCAACTCCAAGATACTTCACTGATATCAAGTCTGATACATTTCCAACCACAAGCTACTAATACCTGAACCTGGCCTTACTTTCCTGCAATTACACATCCAACCCCCCCCCCCCCCCCCCCCCCCCCCCCCCCCCCCCCCCCCCCCCCCCCCCCCCCAACCACTGCAGTAATTCACCACAAAAATCCTTCCAACTGCAACTTACCCACAAACCTACTGAACACATTCTTACCGGTACCACTCTCTGGCACTTGTACAAGTACACCCTTCTCTTCTTGCAAAACAGAAACACCAACAATACCCTACTTTAACCTTTAACAGAGAATACAGACACAAGAGTAAAAGGAAGCTTATTGCAGTGCAATACTTGATACTAAGTATCAATTTCTTCACTTCAAACTACTGTCCAGGCTCAAGCTTATTGCAGTGCAATACTTGATACTAAGTATCAATTTCTTCACTTCAAACTACTGTCCAGGCTCGAATTTGAGTCCTTCATGCAGTACATAGATGTGCACTACTTGCCTTCAGTGGCAGTGGTTGCTCCATCTCTTCAACTCAAGTTTTCCCGAGCTCCCCTTGATGCCAGATGTCACTTTTCTTCCTCTTATTAGCACACTATATCAGTGCACATCACTGCTACTTAACCCTTTAGTTTCCTCCAACTAATACTTAACCTGATACACTGCTAATTGATTGAACTCCAACTCAGTTGTTACCACTAATGCACCTATTGCTTTCAGTAACTTGCTACTTGTTTCCTCTTTATTAACTCAAGATCTGATACTCATGCATGCCTATAAAGTCATCCAAACATTGTTTGGACTACCCTAACACCCTCAACTGAATCATCTCTGATCTGCATACAGGTTTAACTCCTAACTGATACTAAATCCACCCCCAATATCCTAACTAACCAGCAGTCACTTGGACTGAACCACCAGCATGCAATTGGAATCACCAACCTTGCAGTTCCCTCACTATACCAACTTGCCTGTGCTCGACTGCAACAACGCAGTGATCACCTGCACTGCTCCTAACCATCCTTGCATGCAGGCTCTAATAGCCTACATGATCTTGGACTCCTCCAACTGAGAACAATTTAACTAAATACACATCCACCCCTGTCTTGGTGACAAGCATAACATGGACTTACACCTGACACCAGCTCAACTGAGACCAAATCTTCATACTGACACAATATCAATCCATAACAGTCTACATATTACCAATGCAGTACACATATCAGTGCACTGCCCAGATTACTTCCCTTTCCCTCATGCATCAATACACTCGATGTAGCAGGGTACCCGAACGAAAATGCTCCAGGATGCTACTACCTACAATAATTGGCCAATATCTATAGCCTCATTTTTATTTCCACTATTAATAGACCAATACTCCTTGTCACACACTTCTAGAAATTACCACACACACAGGTAACATATATATATATAGGTACACAATCAAACACACTCCATGTGGACTATACCACAGTCCCCTCACCGCTCTCAAGCAACTCACACACACCATTGACACACTCACCAACACTACACACACTTATACTTGTATATATATATTTATACATCTAGTAATATATGTATGCACACATGAATGATACTATGGATAGGTGCACACCCTATGGTCATTTAAACAAACATCTAGTGAGCATAAGCAAGATACTCATGATACACAACCAATCCTCTTGCCAAAACCCCCAATATACAACTAATAATATATATATATATATATATATATATATATATATATATATATATATATACATGTAATATGATTAGTTGTTATGAAAAATAGGAGAAAACACAACCTTAAACACAAAACCCCAAATATGCACACAACACCATGAAGAAAACACAATGGAAACCAATAAAGACTCATTCTCTCCCCTTATAGGTATTCCTAAACCATGTGTGGGCTCCTAATGGTCCACAAAACAAATAAAACAAAATTTAAAAAGAGAGATTTCAGAATTTTACCTCTTGGAAGATGGATTTTCAATGCAAACCAAGGATTCCCTATAAAAGCTCCTCCTCCTCCAATGCTCCTTGAGACCTAAGCTTCTACGCTTCTTAGATGAGAAAAATGAGAGGGATTGGAGTTTAATTTTCTGAAATTTGGTGGAGAAATGAGAGGTTTTGTGGAAGAACTCAATCTAGGATTTCATGAACATTAAATGAAGCTTGAGGGAGGCTCCCCCCCTCTCCTATATAGGGCTGGCCAAGGAAGGCCTATGGTTGGCTAAGGCACAAAGTCCAAAATGCCATCTAGGATTTTCACGAAGAGTTTTCCAATAAGTGGAATTTTTATCCCTGATGGAAACTTAACAAATTTTTAATTAAATAAAGCGGATTATCTAGTTAGGTCCCAAAAATGGCTAGTCTAGTGTTGAGTCTAAATGTCACATCAAGTCTAACCCACTAACCCATATTATTAATAATAATAATATAATATACTATACATATTATGTAACTGTAAACATAATATATATATAATATTTCAAATGATACAAATGTCCCTACTCTACAAATG
This sequence comes from Iris macrosiphon, assembly GCA_036927795.1. Classification (NCBI taxonomy): domain Eukaryota; kingdom Viridiplantae; phylum Streptophyta; class Magnoliopsida; order Asparagales; family Iridaceae; genus Iris; species Iris macrosiphon. The sequence goes on along the minus strand of JAYESA010000019.1, from coordinate 70,693,870 downwards.
TGGTAGTGATAATTTTCTAAATAGGAAGCCTAAAATAGGAATCCTATTATACCTAAAACAACTACTCGTAAACCAGACTGGACTGCAACAAGATCGACTAGGGGCGATGTCTAGATCGGCTAGGCAACTAGGGAGAAAGATGTCCAAACCAGCTAGTGATAACTAGACTGAGGCGCTCGTTGGCGGGCTCGAGCTGAGCTCGTCCGTCGGTGAGGCCCAAAGGCTGAGGAGTGTGGAGAGGTCGTTGCGATCTGCGATGTCCAGCGCTAGCGAGGGGGGACGACAGCCTTATGGGCTTTAGTTGGAGTGTAGTTGTTTCTCTCTCTCTCTCTATCTCTCGAGAAAATGATTAGGGGTACTTTCTCAAAGATAATTTAGTCAAAAAATATTGATAGTCACTTCACTTGCACATGAAGCCATAGATGGATTAACACCTACAACAACCTTCATCGTATATAGGTGTTGTTTGCAAATGTTTTATTTTTCCTTGTAGCTGAATTTTAATTTGAGTTTTTCAACTAGATACTCTAAATTTTCATATTAGACAACTTAATATTTCAACTATAAATCCTAACCATGCCAACTGAAAATTCTAAATAAAAAAAATACTTCCCACTCCCACTTTCACTCTCGCTCCCTCTTCCCTCTTGTAATCTCTCCTCGAGTATCAGCAACCAAATCTTATCCCATTCTCCTCTCTCTCTCTCTCTCTCTCTCTCTCTCTCTCTCTTCTGTCTTATCTCCTTTCCTACCATCTTCTCTTCTTTCCTATATTTCAACTCATAAAAGCTAGGGCGACGGCAAGATCGGCTAGGGAGCGGTGCCCAGATAGACCAGGGAGCAGCGGGTTTGGTGGCAAGTTCGACTAGGTTCCTGCAAGACCTAGGCGCTCGTCGACAGGCTCGAGTTGAGCTTTCTCGTCGGTGAGGCCCAGTGGTAAAGAGGTTCATCGAGGTCGCTGTGACCAACGAGTCCCAGCGCTAGCGGGGAGCGGGACGGCCCTCTAAGCGGAGGTCAGATCGACTAGGGGGCGGTGTCCAGACCGGCTAGGCAACTAGGGAGGATGGCAACGAGATCGACTAGGCGATAACCAGACTGAGGCACTAATCGGCGGGCTAGAGCCGAGCTTGTTCGCTGGCGAGGCTCAGAGGTTGATGGGTGCTGCGAGGTCACTGCGACCGATGATGTCCACGCTAGCAAGGATCGACAGCGACCCTCTGGGCTGTAGCTATTTATCTCTCTCTCTCTCTCTCTCTCTCTCTCTCTCTCGATAAAGAGAAAAGGATTAGGGGTACTTTCTCAAGGATAATTTAGTCAAATAAATATTAATTATTTTTGTTGAAATAGAATAACAAACCACTGACCGATAGAGGTTATGTCACACCCCAGTTCCAGAATACGTAGGACTAGGAATATGCAACATGCCAGCCGTATGTATACGAAACTCCAATGTATTGGAAGATCGTAACACATACGTACGCTGTACATGAATATCAAATCCATAAGTGGTAATATACTGTCAATACAAGTCACATGCAATATATATCTCATCCATAGCATAAATAAAGAAATAAAAAATAAATAACTGAATCTAAAATATGAAGTATAAAAGATTGATAGTCGGGTGGAAACAAATCCACTGCCAATCGACCATACTAAAAACTACTAAATGAGAAAAAAGATCAAACTCTAATATAAGATAATGTCAAAAAAGGAAATAGCAACTAGAATGTCCATCAGCTGCGATGAATCAAAGGTACTCTGAAGGTAAGACCTTCTCAGTCTGGTATGAAGCGTCAGGTCCGGGTTCGTACTCCTGTAGATAATCCTGCACGTCTATACCTGGAAAGGGACCAGGTCCTCAGAGGGACATAACAAGATACATAGAATCATGCCAATAAAGTACTGAAAGTAAACATCCAATGGGTCGCCTAACCGTCTATGTGAATGCACTTTGAGAACAACTTTCCAACAAGTGGGCTATCTGGCAAAAATGGGAATGACATGATTCTCTTGGAGAATCAGGGGCCTCCAAAGCATGACGTCTTTTGAACCTCAGAGGCCGCCAGGTAATAATATATGGGTCATCATGACCGCGCATCTCTGGCGGAGCGTACGGATTACACAAGAAAAGTGCAAAGGAGCCCAAACGCCTTACTTTTTGTTCTCCCCATCCCATGCTCTAAGCATGTCATATCCATGACACGATGATACCTCTAAATAACTGTCAGGTCTTCTAGCATGCAATTTCTATCAGCAGTTATCCCTATCCGTCGTACGTCCCATACGTAACAGTGGCCAGCCGAGTACGCAAGTTCGTGTCCTACATGAGACTCACACTCGTGTAATAATAGTGTCATGGCCAATGAAACATAAGAATGCCTCATGATAATGGGGTGGTCTCATAAAATAGGTCAACATGCATATATATAATAAAAATAGAATACGACGCCACCGTCATTCCACCAAAGTGTTATTATTGGACGCGCAGTTTATATTGCAGTTAAAATATATGAACTAAATGACAGAAATAAAATACATACATCATATGGAATGTAAATTATAGTACAATGGCAAGGTATACTTGCCTAGTAAGAAATCTGTATAGTGTAAGCGTTCAGACGTCAAGTACACATGATCAGAAGCTAAGGCCTCTGAATAAACGTCTCCGAATGTTGAAATAAATATCACCAACGTTCCCGGAATCAGCGAGATAGCTAGAAAATACTACCATTTCGTCCAATTTTGACACGAGCAAAACGATAATTTCGAGTCAAAGCGGGGTCCATATGTGGCCCACTTTGCACCGAAAAGCGTGCTAGAGATAAAGGTCTCTAAATGGGACAAATTATAGGTCAAACAAATTCTAAACGTCAGTACGAACTCAACGGTATGTCCAATTTTGGATTCCGGTGAGCCGAACACATTCGCCTAAAAGTCAACCGTAGGGTCCACAATTAGGCGGCTTGGTCAACTGTCTCGAAATTATGTGAAACTTGGGTCACAGGACCAGCGTGATACCACGAATCCAATGGCGTAAGTTTCGTCGCATTTCGACGAGCGTACACAAAATAGTGCAGAGTTTTGCAAAAGTCGCGATACGAAATTTTTTTACGGATACGGGTTGATTTCGACGCGTACACACATCCAAATCGGTTTTTGCGAAAGCTCACACGACAGGACATACCATACACGCCTTTCGGTGCAATTGGTATGCGATGGGGCGGTCCCGTTTGGCGGGGTGCGCTCTGTATCATAATTTCTAAAATTTTAAAAACAAGTTTTTTATGATTTTTAACCCAGTTTATCTCTGAATTTAACACAAAATAAAATATTCTAATTAACAAGGAATAATCTCGGTTATGTAGACTTCACATAGCAAAAAGTATATTTAGATTTGGATGTTTGTGGTGGAAGATATTAGTCTCTAAACATAGGTCATCAAAATAGTTTTTTGCAGTTTAAAAGATGTGGTTTTTCTTCGACTTGGCCTCGATTTCTACCTAGGGTTAAGCGCTGTTCGATGGAAACTAATTTACAGATTTGAGAAGGGGATAGGTTGTAAACATACCGGTGAAGACGGATTGGAAATCGGTCGAGCGACGAGTTGAGAAATGACGCGTGAAGCAGGGCACGTCGCTTCTTGAATCTGCGGTTGCTTGCGCGGTTACGCGGGTGACAATGACGTGGGCGGCGGTGCTGGGTTCCGGGCGGCTGCGCGGAGTGATGCGGTGGTCAGGGTTGGCATCGTGGAGAAGTCAGCGGCTAGGTTAGGGTTTTGGATATATATATATATATATATATATATATATATATATATATATATATATATATATAGGAGCGGAGATGGGTCGCTGCTGCAGGTTGATGAGGGAGGGCGCGGGGTTTCCTCGCGGGTTTAGAAGTCTTAGTTGTTGTGGGCTTAGGTTTAGTTGCTGTGACTTAGTTGCTGTGGTTTAAGATTAGTAGTGGTTTAAGGAATTTAATTAAGTTTTTTTTACTCTTTATTTTCTTTTTTATTACTATTTATTTATATATGTATATATATGGAATAAAAATTCCAGAAAATTATATTAGTACATAAAAATAATCTATCATTCTTCTACAAAGATTTTATACCTAAAATAAAATATAATAATAGCTTTGTTCAATAATTTTAAATGAGTAATGATCTAGGTAATTAATCCAATTAAATTATATTTTCTAATTAACTAAGAAATACTTTAAATAAATTAAATAATTAATTAAATAATTATAATATTTAAATTTGGGGATTTTACATTCTACTAAACTTATAAATTTTTTGTCCTCGAAATTAAAATTGAGCCACGATAGAAAATCAAGGATGGTATAAGGTAGAAATGAACAAAGTAAATTCATACCTTGATCTACGAACATATACGGAAAATATTTGCGCATGTCATCCTCGCACTTTCAAGTGGATTCTCCTGGCGCGCCATGCTTCCATGCTACGCAGACCAAGGGAATAGATTGGTTTCTCAACACTTTCTCTCGACGATCAAGAATCCCCATAGGTTGCTCTTGGTATGACAAGCTCGGTCCAATAGTGATCTCAGAGTGGTCGATAACATGACTGTTATCTGCCACATATCGCCTGAGTTCCGACACGTGAAATATATCATGTACTCCCTCGAATGAAGGTGGTAGTGCCAGTTGATACGCCACTTCTCCTACTCTCTCTAGCACGTCAAATGGTCTAATATACCTTGGGCTCAACTTGCCACGCCCTCCGAATCGAATAGTGCCTCTAGTAGGTGATATCCTCAAGAAGACATGATCGCCCTCTTTATACTCCAAGGGACGACGATGAAGGTCTGCCCACTGCTTCTGCCTATCTTGCGCTGCTCGCAAGTGTCCCTGTATCTTCTTCACTGTCTCTACGGTGTTGACTACCAACTCTGGTCCCAGAATATGGCGTTCTCCTACGTCACTCCAACACACGGGAGACATACACTTTCTTCCATACAATGCTTCAAACAGAGCCATCTGGGTGCTCGCTTGATAGCTATTGTTGTAAGAAAACTCCACAAGATATAGGTGGTCCTCCCATGATCCTCCAAAGTCCAACATACAAGCCCTCAACATATCCTCCAGTATCTGAATAGTACGTTTGGACTGCCCATCTGTCTGCGGGTGATAAGATGTACTGAACTTCAAACGAGTCCCAAGACTCTCTTGCATGCTTCTCCAAAAGAGAGATGTAAAGCGCGAATCCCTGTCTGACACAATGCTGACCGGAATGCCGTGCAACCTCACGATTTGCCGCATGTATAATTCAGCCAAAGCTTCTGTAGACTGGCCAACTCTAAAAGGCAAAAAATGTGCGAACTTGGTTAGTCGATCCATTATTACCCATACTGTATCTCTCTCACTTGGACTCTTGGAAAAACCCGTAATGAAGTCCATAGTGATGTGCTCCCACTTCCACTCAGGAATCGAAAGTGGTTGCAGTAGCCCTGCTGTTCTCTGATTCTCTGCCTTCACCTGCTGATATATAAGACATTTGGCTACAAAGCGAGCTCTCTCTTTTTTCATCCTATGCCACCAAAAGTGCTGTCGTAAGTCACGTACATCTTGGTTCCTCCAGGATGAATAGAATATATCGAACTATGAGCTTCTGCCATCAGCTCCTGTCGAATCTCTCCATTGGGAACATATAGACGATCACCACATTGTAATGTCCCGTCACCATGGATGTACAATTCCGTCTGCTCTCCGGCCTCTGTCTTTTCTTTCAATCTCCTGAATCTGGCATCCGTAGGCAAAGCTGCCTTGATCCTCTCTACTAGTGATGACTGTACTTGTAAGTTGGCTAATGTCCCATCTGCTCCAGGTAATACCACTTCTATGCCAAGTTCTTGCAAGTTCTCCAATAACTCCCTCTGTGTTGTCAAGAAGTAAGTTGCTGGTTTCCGGCTTAATGCGTCTGCTACTACGTTAGCCTTGCATGGGTGATAATGTAGTTCTATCTCAAAGTCCTTCATCAACTCAAGCCACTGACGTTGCCTCATATTTAACTCCTTATGCGTGAAGACATACTTGAGGCTTTTGTGGTCTGTATAGATCTCCACTTGTTCCCCATATAGGTAATGTCTCCATAGCTTCAGGGCAAAAACAACGGCTGCAAGCTCCAAGTCATGAGTTGGATAATTCTTCTCATGTACTCGTAACTGTCTAGATGCATATGCAATCACCTTGCCATGCTGCATCAACACGCATCCTAAGACTTTTCTCGATGCGTCACTGTAAATCACATAACCTCCTGATCCTGATGGAATAGTCAATACTGGTGCTGTGGTCAGTCGCTTCTTCAATTCCTCGAAAGCGGCTTGATACTCGTCGGTCCATACGAACTCTTGATCCTTGCACGTCAACCGAGTCATAGGCGCTGTTATCCTTGAGAAGTTCTCCACGAATCGTCGGTAATATCTCGCAAGTCCAAAAAAACTCCTCACTTCCAATGCTGATTTAGGAACGGGCCATGTCTCGACTGCCGATATTTTCTCTGGATCAACAGAAATACCATCTCCCGTAACGACATGCCCAAGAAACAAGACTCTGTCCAAGAAAAACTCACATTTACTGAGCTTCACATATAACTGCTCTCTCCTCAAGGTCTCTAGGACAATCCGCAGGTGCTTTTCGTGCTCCTCGTGGCTCTTCGAATAGACAAGTATGTCATCTATGAAGACGACCACGAATTGGTCCAAATACTGATGGAATACTCGATTCATTAAGTCCATAAAGATAGCTGGAGCATTAGTCAACCCAAATGGCATGACCAGAAACTCGTAGTGTCTATATCTTGTCCTGAATGCGGTCTTCGGGATGTCCTACTTCCGTACCTTCACCTGGTGATATCCCGATCTCAAGTCTATCTTCAAGAACACCTTGGCTCCACTAAGCTGATCAAATAAGTCATCAATGCATGGCAATGGGTTTTTATTCTTCATGGTCACTGCATTTAAGGCTCTGTAGTCGATGCACATACGCACAGACCCATCCTTCTTTGGTATAAACAATACTGGTGCTCCCTAGGGTGATGCACTTGGTCGGATGAAACCTTTCTCCTCTAATTCTTTCAACTGTGCCTTCAGCTCATCCATCTCCTTCTTCGCCAATATATAAACATGCGATGCTATGGGTGCTTCTCTCGGTGTCAATTCAATCAAGAATTCTACATCTCTGTTCGGAGGTAGTCCTAGCAATTCCTCTGAAAAGACGTCTTGGAACTCTGAAATGATGGGGTGATAGATAACGTCGTCCATTGCAAGCTGCACACTATCAAGGGCTTCTGTGGATCCTCGTGCAAACTCAAGTTTTGGCTGGCCTATAACTTAAAAAGAATGCTTCCTCTAAAACATTCGAAGAAAGCGTGGTACTTGCTTAGCCAGTCCATCCCAAGCACAATATCAAAAGTTGGCCTAGGGAGGACTAAGAGTCGGGTATTTATCTCTCTGCCATGAATCATTATCGGACACGATCTACAAATCCGACTAACAGGTACAACTCCTCCTCCGATGCGAATTCTAACACAATTAGGTAAAGGTGTAGTGGCAATATTGTGTTTGACAATAAAACTAGAAGATATGAACGAGTGGGTGGCTCCCGTATCAAATAATGTCACAGCAGAAAAAGTAAAAGTAAGAGTAATACCTGCTATAACATCAATCTCCTGTTCCATGTCATCCACTTCTAGTGCAAAAGCTTATCCATTCCTCTGTGGTAGTCCATGTTTGGCCCTCATGAATTGATCCTCCTGAGTAGGTAGCGGTTTTCTTCGCTGAAATCCTCCGGCTACTGAGGGTCGCGGTGCTCCTGGTCTAGTCATCTGCTGAACTGGCTTCGGTACTGGAAGTGCTAGCCTCTGTATTGGCGGTGGAAGTGTCAATGTCTGCTGTATTGGATAGTCTCTCACCATATGCTGTCCGAAATTACACCTCATAAATTATTTAAGCGAGTCCGACAGTCTCTAAAAATATGTCCGCGTCTCCCACAATAATTGCAGTGGGGCTTCTCCAGAATCTGGTACGGTCCTGCTCTGTGCTGCTGCTGCTGCTGTGCCAAAGGACGTCTGATAGGCCCTCCTTGCTGTGTCCTTGCTGGTCCCTGCTGTGTCTTCAGTTGACCTCCTTTTCCCTTGCTGATGGTCTCTTGTAATCTAGCTTCTATCAATAATTCAGCATAAGAGATCCGGGACTATGAGCTAGTGTAGTGTTGGAGCTCCTGAGTCAGTCCGCGGTAAAACGTCTTAGCCTTCTCCAAGTCATTCGGTATCAGGTTAGCGCCATATTTACTAAGGGGACTAAACTCTTTATCATACTCGTCAACTGTCTTGTTCTCTTGCTCCAGATGGAGGAATTGATCGTACAACGCATCCCTTACAGTATCCGGGAAGTACTTCCTCTCAAAGCACTCCAAGAATTGTTTCCAAGACTGACACGTACCCAACTGGCGCTCCATTGATTTCCACCAGTGATGAGCGTTACCATCTAGCTGCGTCCTTACGCCTGTCATCCATAGATCTGTAGGCAGCTGTGATACTTCTAATAACTTCTTGGTGTGGGTAATCCAGTTCGTGGTCTCCTCTAGACTCTCAGTGCCTTTATACGGCTTGGGACCCATCTACACAAAGTCCTTGACTGAACCAACTCTAGCTCGCGGTACTGGAACTAGTGCCTGAGCTGGTACAAAAGCCTGTGCAGCCATTCTCTCAAGTGCTGCCAGAAATTCTCGTCTCTGCTCTGCCGCTTGCTGCCTCTGCTCTACAGCCAGTGCTCTGCTGTCTCTATTCCTGCATCATCATTTGGAAGAATTGGAACAGCTGTGTCTGACCATCCTGTGGTGTCGATGAAGCCAGAAAGGTCCCATTAGGTGAAGTAGGAAGATTAGATGGAACTGGATTGTGATTCTGTCTATTCGGCCCCGGAAGTCTAGGGGTCGTCGAGGCCTCCCCTCGAGTTTGGTCGTTGACCCCTGAAGGTGTGTCGCCTCCGGTGGCAGTACATCCACTACGCAAATCCATCTCTCTGTAAGAGGTAGGCAAAACGATTAGAAGGAGTACAAGAATCAAACAGGATGCAAACATTTAAATAGGAAGTTGAAAGAGAGGATAAGTTTTAGTCAAGCGTGGATGAGATCCTATACTCTATTCTTATACGCAGGCTGGTTCAGTACAGTAACGTAACCGAGACAATATATTCGAAGACCTGCATGGGGACACCACAAAAACATGTCACACCCCAGTCCCAGAATACGTAGGACTATGAATACGCAATATACCAGCCGTATGTATACGAAACTCCAATGTGTTAGAAGATCGTAACACATACGTACGCAGTACATGAATATCAAATTCATAAGTGGTAATATACTGTCAACACAAGTCACACGCAATCTATATCTCATCCACAACATAAATAAAAAATAGAAAATAAATAACTGAATCTCAAATATGAAGTATCAAAGAATGATAGTCGGGTGGAAACAAATCCACTGCCAATCGACCATACTAAAAATTACTAAATAAGAAAAGAGATCAAACTCTAATATAAGATAATGTCAAAAAAGGAAATAGCAACTAGAATATCCATCAGCTGCGATGAATCAAAGGTACTCTGAAGATAAAACCTCCTCAGTCTGGTATGTAGCGTTAGGTCCGGGTCTGTACTCCTGTGGATAATCCTGCACGTCGATACTTGGAAAGGGACCAGGTCCTCAGAGGGACATAACAAGATACATAAAAGCATGCCAATAAAGTACTGAAAGTAAACATCCAATGGGTCGCCTAACCGTCTATGTGAATGCACTTTGAGAACAACTTTCCAACAAGTGGGCTATCTGGCAAAAATGGGTTTGTCATGATTCTCTCAGAGAATCAGGGACCTACAAAGCATAACATCATTTGAACCTCAGAGGCCGCCAGGTAATAATATAAGGGTCATCATGACCGCGCATCTCCGGCGGAGCGTACGGGTTACACAAGGAAAGTGCAAAGGAGCCCAAACACCTTACTTGTTCTTTCCACCCCATGCTCTAAGCATGTCATATCCATGACACGATGATACCTCTAAATAACTGCCAGATCTTCTAGCATGCAATTTCTATCAGCAGTTATTCCTATCCGTCGTACATCCCATACGTACCAGTGGCCAGCCGAGTACGCAAGTCCGTATCCTACATGAGACTCACACTCGTGTAATAATAGTGTCATGGCCAATGAAATATAAGAATGCCTCATAATAATAGGGTGGTCTCATAAACTAGGTCAACTTGCATATATAATAAAAACAGAATACGACGCCACCGTCGTTGCACCAAAGTTATTCTTGGACGCGCAATTTATATAGCAGTTAAAATATATGAACTAAATGACAGAAATAAAATACATGCATCATAAGTAATATAAATCACAGTACAATGGCAAGGTATACTTGCCTGGCAAGAAATCTGTATAGTGTAAGCGTTCAGACGTCAAGTACACATGATCAGAAGCTAAGGCCTCTGAATAAACGTCTCCGGATGCTAAAATAAACATCACCAATGTTTCCGGAATCAGCGAGATAGTTATAAAATACTACTGTTTTGTCCAATTTGGACACGGGCAAAACGATAATTTTGAGTCAAAGCAGGGTCCACATGTGGCCCACTTTGTACCGAAAAGCGTGCAAGAGGTAAATGTCTCTAAATAAGACAAATTATAGGTCAAATAAATTCTAAACGTCAGTACGAACTCAACGGTATGTCCAATTTTGGATTCTGGTGAGCCGAACACAAATTTATCCTAAAAGTCAATCGTGGGGCCCACAATTAGGCGGCTTGGTCAACTGTCTCAGAATTGCGTGAAACTTGGATCACAGGACCAACGTGATACCACGAATCCAATGGCGTAAGTTTTGTCACATTTCGACGAGCGTATACAAAATGGTGCGGTATTTTGTAAAAGTCGTGATACGGAGAATTTTTACGGATACAGGTTGATTCCGACGCGCACACACGTCCAAATCAGTTTCCGCGAAAGCTCACACATCAAGACATACCATACACGCCTTTCGGTACAATTGGTATGCGACATGGTGGTCCCGTTTGGCGGGGCACGCTCCGTATCACAATTTCTAAAGTTTTAAAAACAAGTTTTTTATAATTTTTAACCCAATTTATCTCTGAATTTAACACAAAATAAATTATTCTAATTAACAGAGAATAATCTCGGTTATATAGACTTCACATAGCAAAAAGTAGATTTAGATTTAGATGTCTGTGGTAGAAGATATTAGTCTCTAAACGTAGGTCATCGAAACAGTTTTTGCAGTTTAAAAGATGTAGTTTTTCTTCAACTTGCCCTCGATTTCTACCTAGTATTAAGTGATGTTCGATGGAAACTAATTTACAGAGTTGAGAAGGGGATATGTTGTAAACATACCAGTGAAGACGGATTGGAAATCGGTCGAGCGACGAGTTGGAAAATGACGCGTGAAGTAGGGCACGTCGCTGCTTGAATCTGCGGTTGCTTGAGCGGTTACGCGGGTGACGATGACGTGGGCGGCGGTGCTGGGTTCCGGGCGACTGTACGGAGTGATGCAGTGGTCGGATTTGGCATCGTGGAGAAGTCAGCGGCTATATATATATATATATATATATATATATATATATATATGTGTGTGTGTGTGTGTGTGTGTGTGTGCGTGTGTGTGTGTGTATATAGGGGCGGAGATGGGTCGCTGCTGCGGGTTGATGGGGGGAGGGGGGCGGGGTTTCCTCGCGGGTTTAGAAGTCTTAGTTCCTGTGGGCTTAGGTTTAGTTGCTGTGGTTTAAGATTAGTAGTGGTTTAAGGAATTTAATTAAGTTTTTTTTTACTCTTTCTTTCCTTTTTTATTACTATTTATTTATATATGTATATATATGGTATAAAAATTCCGAAAAAATATATTAGTACATAAAAATAATCTATCATCCTTCTATAAAGATTTTCTACCTAAAATAAAATATAATAATAGTTTTGTTCAATAATTTTAAATGAGTAATGATCTAGGTAATTAATCCAATTAAATTATATTTCCTAATTAACTAAGAAATACTGTAAATAAATTAAATAAATAAATAATTAATTATAATATTTAAATTAGGGGATTTTACAGGTTATCAGGTCAAAAATATTTTATAGTTTAGGGATATGATTGATATGATATTAAACTTTTGGGTATCAAGTTAAAAAACTTGAATAGTTGAGGGTATCAAGTTAAAATTTAGCTTTTATTTATTACTAGAATTTGGATTAATATGAGATAATGTCCTTCATTTGATGGCGTAAGATTAAAAGACAAAAAAAGGATGTTAGAATTGGACGAAGTCAAGCATTGGTAAATTCTTGGAAAATAGTGAAGTATAAAAATATTCAAAAAATTTAAAATACTTAAAGATGGTGCAAAAAAAAAACAAAAAATATACATGTTCTTCGAAAACTTTTGGAAAATAAGAGAAGAGAAAAAAATGAGAGATGATCAAATAATCCAAGCATGGATGGGTTGCTATGCTTATATACAATGATAGGTTTGTTATAAAGGATAACATATTGGTTACTAGAGATAATATTATATCATTAAGCGATAATCATTGGTTGGTACAATCATATCTGCTAGTTAGTTAAAATTAACTACAATATTGTTTCTTGTGTGTGCACAAGATAATCAACATATGTCTTCAAGGATGATTAGCATCAGTTCTCAGGTAGCAGATCAATACGAGTTTAATATATATATATATATATATATATATATATATATATATATATATATATATATATATATATATATATATAATCCAGTGAAAAAAATCGCAATCTCAGGAAAAAAGTGAGTTGAAGTCTGTACATCTTCAGACTTAAAAATATTTAGGGGTATGACGAACCCGATGTAAGTGCCTCATTAAAACCTTCTTAAAGTGTGAAAATCCATTACAAAAATGCTCTAAGTTAGAAAAAGTATATTAAGGTCAAGTGAGTATAATTCTAGACACTCCACCTGATTTCAATATTATCATAAACTATGAGCATTATAATTCATAGAGTCTTCGTAATCATATGCCATGAACGATCTTCTAGAAAGAGAACTTCGGCAGTGACTTGGTGAACATATTGGCCAATTATCCTGAGATCATGTCATGTCCCGCTTTCAAATATTCTGTAACGAGTATGTGAGTACGTCCAACCTATCTAACACCATCGGTTATAGTACGTCGTGTCACATCCCGATTCTATAGAAGCAAAAGTCGCCACTGGACGTGATGTTGTACAATTCTAATTTATATTTTGTATAAGGCAATATCAATCAGGTCAATAAAACATCTAAGAAATAAAGTCATTACAACAAAAAAAAGCTAAAAAGTTAAGAATCAAGCCTTCTCGCCCCACCAAATGATACTCGTCTCGATCCATCCCTTTCACCATAACCATTCTCTAACTATAGCCCATAGCACCATCTCAAGTTATCTCCATTAGGCATTATGCCGCTTTTCGATACAATGTTCCGATTGGGGCAACATCCCTCGCTCCGAAAGCTCCGTGGCACAATGTTCCAACAATGGCACAATGCCCTCTCCGATACAGTTTTCCTATTTCGAACCACAACTGCACATTTTCCTTAACAAAGCGTCCAACTTGATACTCGTGCACGGATGTACGCTCGCTCGATCGTCCAAACTGCCTCGATATTCCAACCAAGATGATACACTCAAGCTCCAACTCCCCAAAACGTAAGTCCAACTCAAGCCATAAATTCTATCCAACCAAACAACGCACACTCTATGTACGCCATAGTACAGTTATTCCAATATTCCAGTCCAAGTGTTCAAACCATTACGTATGTTCTATATTATTAGGCATAAAGGAGTAGAGGAGAAGGGACAAAGCCTAGTCACCAAGTCTGAATTCGCTAAGCACTCTGTCTTGCCAATACGGTCGATCCCTTGAATCCGTGGTCCGATGAAAAGCACGATTTACTCAATTGGTATGACCGTACAAGCAGGTCGTGCTCTCCAAATTATTCGACCGATCGAATTAAATAAGATGACATTATCGCTCCAATCCCGCTATCCCAGTACGTCTCTGAACAAACACCTGATTCCATCGAACTCTGCATGTGATCTGCAATTGAAACCAACTCAAATCAATACTTGCTCCAAATCCAACAAATCAAAATATAACCAACATTGCCTCGTTTAATCCGACTCAGTGTGATGCACCATACAGTTGTGGGATATTACATAATATACCACTTAGAATAAGGTTTATCCTCGAACCAAACCAGTATCTATTCTTTTCTCGTATGCCGCTTGACCATTTCATAACTCTGCTCCATGCAACTCACATTTTCCTGATCCAGACTCAATATCTCGCTTTGCGTTGAACGCTCGCACAAATTTTATATTCCCACATCCTCCTTGCAGCTCAATTCGATTTCAACATATCGCTTAGTTTGGATCATACACATATTAAGGCATCCCTGAAATACATGTATTTCAACCGAGCTTAGCGATAGAAAATTTGGACAAGTTACAAGGGTATCTTCATATCCGAGAGATTCATCGCTTCACTCTCGACTAAACCGATCCTGACATTCATCCCATAACTCATTCGCATAAGCGCTATTCTCAAATACGATAATTCTCTTCTGACGATCTCCACACCTGACTCAATCAGTTTGTGTTCCAACTCAATCCATTCTCTAGCAAAATCCAACACAAGCTCCAAGTCTTTGCACATCCCAAGCGCAATGACTATTTTGTAAGGCCATATCATCCAACTATTTCTAAATTCTTACTGGCACCATCCAAGCTCAACCAACCAACTCTAGCATGACTCCAATCGTACCATATTTCGCATGCAGTGTCTCCAAATATCATCTCATGCTCCAAACGATCATCATAACTGATAATACCCCATCTAGGCGACTTACCCAAATATTGCACTATGGTTTTAGATCAGCTCGGCCCAATACCTTTGCCTTGATCTCAATACCTCTCTAGGTGAATATCTATATTGAGGTTCATGTGATCCACAAAGATTTTGTCGCCATGCTATAGGGATAGTGTCGCCATAATTTTGACGTAGACACACTTGCCATAATTTCTAGGTCACACATAAAATAGTTCTTGGTGCTGCTTCCACTGCCTCGAAGCAAAGTATATCATATTCGCCCTCGGCATGAGCACGTACGGCAAACCAAGTCCAATTTTATCTTGTAGATCTGAGGCACACATGTTCCATCCGGTAGTCCAAGGATTTGATCTGAACGAGCCACGACTTTAACTTCACCAAGCTAGTTACACAGTTGTCAATTCATATTCGGGGTATAACGAGTCAGAGGTGATATCATCTTCAAAAATTTGTGACTCCGAATCTCATCAGTTGACTTTAGCCATTTTCACTATCACTTCGATCTTCTGGCTGAATCTTCAGCTGACGGTTATCCCAAGGATCTCTTAAATCTAAAACTCAGTCACTTAGACCTATCTCTAATATATACCATTCGTATCCACCCTCGACGCATTTTCAAATACGTCGCCGCAAGGGTCGTTCTATGGGTCTACAATATTCATTTCGATTTGGCAATCAAGTCTCTAGGGTCAGTTGTCCCGAAGTTATGCTTGGTAATTGTAAGTCATCACGATTGACAGTTACTATGAACAATGATATATCTCATCTCCAATCTGAACCATAACCCAACAATCATATCTGAATGAACTTCTGAATCCGAGCACTTCATGCACTACCTTTGACGATCTTTCAACCAAACGTCGCCTAACTACCTAGAGTCTTACTATCTATCCAAACTACTAATCGAGAACTGCATTCCCTGAAACCGTCTTTCATAACTCTGTCGTTCTTTCCTGAATCCATGAAAATTTTGAATCGCCTTGTTTGACTTCTCGCACTACTACTTGCAACCATTTTCCAAACCATAGACTTGCTCCATTTCTTATCCGTATATCATGCTTCATACTGCAAGTCCAACTTGCTCGAGCGGCACAGTGATTTGAATATTGCTCTCTTGTTCAGCTATCCTTAAAAGTCCATCCGCCATAATCCTTATTCTTGTTCCACTTCCTTAGCACCGTATTGACTTCTCCATATTTCGATTCGTCCATACGCTCTCGATAACCCGTGCACAAGTTCCAATACAATCTCAAATCCATATCGCCTTCACTCATTGCCTCGATTTGCCTCAGTACTATAAGTGTTAACTTTCAATCTGACTTAACATCAACTAGCCTTGCCTCATGCCCGTTCACGTCTTTCGGAGAATCCGTCCATCATCGTTCTACCGTTTTGCCAAATTTTGCTTCTGCTAAACTCTGAGTCGAACTTCTTGAGCACCAATATCCGAAATCCTTTCAGTTCGTGCGAATCCATCACATTGCTCCACAAAAACCAAATCGTGTTCCACTGCTCGAACAACTGCTCCCTTGTATTGTCACGACCCGATTCCGTAGAATCGTTGGGGCGTATCATAACCCGGATTTTTTTTCCAGAATATTTTAAAGCATTTTCTCACAATTTTCTGGAATTAAAACTAGGGTATTTTATGATTAAAGGATTTTTAAATGATGTTAATTAACATTAAAATATTATGAAAATAATATTTTATGGTATAAAATGGAAAACCGGATATAGGGTAATTTTCTGTGAATTAATTGGACTCCAGAAACATGTTTAAAACCTTAAAAACCCTATTTTTAATTAAACCCAAACAAACCGGGTTGAACCGGGCTCAAACCGGTTTGAACCGGGCTGAACCCGGTCCAACCGAGCCGGACCGTCCCTAGACCCTAACGGGTTGGATCCTGGCAACCCGACCCGACCCGGACCCGAAACCCTAATCCTAAACCTAGTCGAATTTACTGTTCCGGCGCCCTATTTATTGTCCTCGATTTCCACGCTCCGCCGCCAGATCACCCTCTCTCTCTCCTCTCTCCGTCGCCCGCAGCTCCGCCACAGTCGGCCACCCCCGACCTCGGCCTCCCCTCCGCCTCGATGCCCTAGCAACCCTCGAGACTCCTCCACACGCCACCCCTTCGTCGTCCCTGCCGACTGTCCCAAGTCACCGGAGTAGACGGCTACACCACTACCGTCGTCTCCTGTTCAGCCCTTCCCCGACGACGACACTGTCCTCGTCCGCCGTCCCCTCCTCCCCAGAACATCTCCGCTCACCACCGAGCCACCTCTCCTTCGTCGAATCCCTTCTTCTTCCTCCCTTCTTGACTCAACCTCGCCTGACCTCCCTGACCGGAGCCCGACCCCGGAGCAACCGTGTAAACTCCCTCACCCAAAATAGGTATTTTGTGTATATTTTATATTATTATATTTATTATAGATGTTGAATTTATTTAGATTATTCTCTTAGTTAATTAGAAAATAAATTTTTTTTAGTATATTTACTTATATAAATATTTATTTAGAATTATTTTTAGGCTATTTTAGATTATTGAGATTTTTCCATAATTTTTAGTTAATTAAAAACTACTAACACTAATTTTCTAGGACTTTGAAGAATTTATTTTATGTTAAAACTTAATTAAAAATATTCCAAAATTTTATTTTAGGTTCTAAATAGTCAGATATATTTTCTAGAATTTTCTGGGAATTTTCTGAATACTTTTAGTATTTATTGGGAGTTATTTAGACTAATAACTAATTTTTAGGACTTGTAGAATTTATTGTACAAGCCCAAGAATATAAAATGGACCCACGTTATTTTTTAGGGTTTATAATATTATTATATATTTTTTGGAATTATTTCAGAATTTTTGGAATAATGTTAATATTTATTTTTAGTTAAATGGATAAAACTAATGTTTAGAGCTTCTCCTAATTATAGTAGTAAACTTATGAATATAAAATTGTCCCAAATATTTTTTTAGGGTTTATAGGTTCAAAATATATTTTATGTAATTTTTTCAGATTTTTATGATTATTTTTAATATTTATTTGGAGTTATTTAGATTTAAAATGACTTAAATAATGTTTTGATAAAGGCAAATCAAAAACAAATAATATAACAAAAACCATCCAATCAGATTCTGACACGTGTCAGCCTATAAATATCCATTCAGCCGCAGGTACATCCCTATATATATATATATATATATATATATATATATATATATATATATATATTATTATAACCCTAATTATCCCATTATCTTAGAGAGAGAGATTTTGGAGAATTGCCATCTAGGGTTCCTTCATCTTCCACAAGCCATTGCGCATAGCTCCAGACTCCAAACGAGGCCTAGTTTTTTGCGTTAGAAAGATATTGAGGTTAGGTTTCTGATTATATAATTTATTTTACAAAATTATGAGTATTAAATTCTGTAAAATTCGTAGAGCATAGTATATCCAAAAATAGACGTGTTTCAATATTTTTGCGATTTCGGGAGAACCAGGAATCAGAATCATGAACCGTTTAAAGTTTTGGAAAGCTAATGTCGAGATCATTGACATATGTTTTTTCCAAAATTTAATTCGAAGTATTTATATACTCTTAATTCTGTAGAACTTCTAGGTTAGAATTTAACCCTCGGTGCACAATACAAAATTTGTATGTGCCATAATTCCCAAACGAATTTGAATTCGGATGAGCCATAAATTCCAGCATATTTTTGACGCTGAAATCTACAGGAAATCATGCATGAAAGTTGAGTTTGTGTCGGTTGACTTTTCGGTTAACAGATCGTCTCGATTTGCGTGCCATGAGTCTCGAGTTGATAAAATTTAGTTTCTTTGGATAAAATTTAGGAATTAACATAAAAATCAGAATAATAAGATTAAAATAGGATTTTAGAGTAATTATTCCAGAATTAAATAAATGAAAATAAATTATCTTTTGACGTAATAAATTTGTAATACATAGGCTATTTGGACTGTGACTTGGACTCTGATTCATACCAGCAGCAGGACCCCAGGCAAGATATCTTGCTAAATTGCTTACAGTATTTTGCATGCTTAGTATATTTTTGTATATTTATTGCATTTCTGTTTATTCTTGCATGTGTGCTTTTCTTTCAGTCATTACTATGTATTAGATATGTTGACACACACATGGCACTTAGTATCATAGAGGACAATCATTAGGCGTATGGGCTTTTAACCACTCTGGTAACACCGTAGTCACTAGAACGCACTATGGTGGGTCGTGTCCGATGGTCGCTACCCCCGCGATATGTCGATTGATGGAGTCCGAGGGTCGCTACCCCAGCGGTATGTCGGCTGATAATGTCCACTAACGAGCATGAGGTTGTGAGGATTAGATCGAGTAGCCTACCCTTGCCCATATGTCAAAAAGTTGTCCTTATTTGCATTCATATAGATTGTCCTATACAGCGTACTTATCTATTTTCAAATATGATGCATGTTTACTGTATTCAAATTGGCTCGTATTTTCTGTATCTTGTTACGTCCCTCTGAGGACCTGGTCCTCTGCCAGGTGTATCTGTTCTTGAGTAATTGCAGGAGCGCTAATTTGGATGATTACTTGTGTTGCGAGGATGTCTTCTCTTCGAGCCCATGGTCGTTAGCTGGTATTCCTATATTGTATTTGTTGTGTTGTACTTTTCCATTCGAGTTGGTAGTGGATTTGTTTCCATCCAACTATCATCCTTAGATATTTATGTTGAGATCTAGTTATATAGATGCTGGTTATTATTTATATCTGATTTTCGCGGATGAGATTTAGATTATACCCTGTGACTTGTGATACATTTTATACCACTTGTGGACTTGATATTCATATTACAGCGTACGTGTGGATTTGGTTTTCATATATTGGGGTTGCCATATCCATGCGGCTGACATGCTTAAGTGTCCTAGTCCTACGTATTTTTGGGACTGGGGCGTGACATATTTTTGTGGTGGCCCATGCAGGTCGAGAGCATATTGTCTCGGTTACGTTACTGTACCGAACAAGCCTGCACCTAGGACTAGAGTATAGAATCTCATCCACAATTGACTATGACTCATCTTTCTTCTAATCTATTCTATTTGAATAATTGCATCATGCTTGATTCCTGTACTCCCATAATAGTTCCTTTAGTATAGTCTCTCCTAGAATATAGAAGTTCCTGTTGTTAGATGATAAGTAGGGTAACCTTCCTATTAAGAGTACAACTAGAGTGCTGACACACCACTAAGTTTAGGATGTCTAGTGAATCCTAGAATTCCTTATCTCTAGAATTGGTTTACCATTATCCCCTGATGTGTTATGAGGACTTGAGAGTAGTATAGACACTACTAGAGTTAGTTAGAAGTTTACCATTATGGTTGCCCCTAGCATTGAGAAACCAATAGAAAACCAAAGTGAATATTAGGACTGAACCTAACCCACGCCGTTAGATGAGTATTGGAGAACCATAAATTTAGATTCTTGTCTTGAGATAAGTAGACAGTACCTTAGAAAGCCAAGAGCAATGCATAGAATATTTTCCTAATCATACCTCAAACACAGAGACTAGCATACCCCTTTCCCTTGGAAAACTATGATGCTATCTAGAGCCCCTCTATTTTCATATATTGTTCCCCTGCGACCATAGCGTTCGCTAATTGTGCGACGACCAAAATTACGTTCTTCTTTTCTTTATCTTTCAACT
This sequence comes from Iris macrosiphon, assembly GCA_036927795.1. Lineage (NCBI taxonomy): Eukaryota > Viridiplantae > Streptophyta > Magnoliopsida > Asparagales > Iridaceae > Iris > Iris macrosiphon. The sequence goes on along the minus strand of JAYESA010000019.1, from coordinate 70,673,209 downwards.
CGTGCCACCTGACACTTCTGATAGTAGGCCAAGTAATTTATTTCTTTGTTAAGGACACATAGTTTGCTAGGATTATAGTTGTAATCTTGAATTTTGAAATTGTGTGCTTAGTAGTTAGAACTTGATAATTAAGTTATTCTTGTAGATTGAGACCTGGTGCTTATCCCTTAGTTTTAAATTGCGTAACTTGTACCACACCTCAATACGAGTTATATTTCCTTTCTCTTGAGGCCAGTAACTGTCCCATTCTTACTATTGACACTTGCACTATGACTAAGAGTTAAGACGACCATGACCTATGTAATATAAGAGGATACCCTAACAAGTACCAAGATCCCTTCTCGAAGACCTTAATAGGAGCTTCTACGGTACCCTTAAGACTGTCACAGTATTAGTTTATTGTTTTAAGTTGGGTAGTATACCTCACAACCTAGTATCACATAGTCTTTTGACCTATTATTGAAGTGTGATTGAACAACATTAATTGTATGCTAGCATAAGACGACAGTGTTTATTCAAACGATAGAATTTAGAGGTCCTTGCCCCCATTTGGTCGACTAGCGACATAGACAAGGAGGTTGTATGATAACTGTAGGGATTGTAGAGTCTTTTATTATTGTTGCTTAGTTGTTTTATTTTGTAAACTTGAATTAATTTGTACCTCCTTTCATCATCATCTAGCGTACTTATATTTGCTGCACTACCTTGACTTATGCTGCTATTATAGCCTAGTTTTGCAAGCTTACTCTTTTATCGAGCTTGATCATGAGATATGTATTATTGGGGACGCCTACTAATATATTTCAGAATCAGTGTATTAAGGTCTAGCTAACCTTAGTGCGCTTGATTCGCCCTTCGTAATACTACTTTACGTGGATTGAGATATGTAGTGATTGGTAGACGAATATACTTGCCCCTAGATATGTTTGAGCGGATCGTATCGGTTACATAACTGTACTAATACGAGCATGCGAACAAAGAATTACCAAAATAGGATTTCAATCCACAACTGCTTTGATAATTCCCATTTGAATTCCTTAAACTCCTTGATCCTGATACTTCTATTCTATTACCTCACCCTTGAACTCTTTATTATTGGTCTCCGTCTTCCCTTATTTCGGAAAGACGAAACCTCGTGCTTGGTATAAGTTTAATACACAGAGAGTACTAGATATACCCCGTAGGCCGATTACATACTTGAGGATTATTCTTTTGTAATTAAGGACATATCATATATGATATAATCGATGTTGAAGTTTTGAGGATTGAATGACATGAGTAAATAAATTAAGGAATATTTTTCTTAAAGTATATAGCCTTCTGTGATAGATGGATAAATTCTAAGTTGGGTAGCAGTGCATTGCCAACTTGAGAGGAATTTCTTTTAGATTATGATCAAGTAAGATTAGATTGGGAGATTCAAGTCATTTTAATTTTGAGAAATTTTAAAAGAAGGATTAAGATAATGAGGATTTAACGAATTTTAAAATCTTGATATTGCGGACCAAATATTTATACTTTGAGCACATGATTTAAATTTTGAATATTGAAGGATGAATCATCGATTTAAATTTTGAGGATAAATATAGAATTTTAGGCTTGAACAATTGGTGAATTAGATTTAAATTTTACAATTTGATGATTTGAATTAAAAGTTCAATTTTGATTGTTGGGTCACCTATTTGAAATATTGAGGATGTAAATTGAGTTTAAATATTTGAAGAGTACAAAATTCTTAATTTGAGAATAGGAATAAGATTTGATTAGAATTGTTTATTGTTCAAAGTCTAGAGGAGATTATGATAGTTGGAAATGGTGATATAAATTTTGATGTGGGATGTCATATAGACTTGAGTTAGATTTGAATGTTGATTATTTAAAAAAAAAATCGAGAAGAGATTACGACAGGTTGAATTTTGATTTAAATAGTGGTTATCTTAATTTGAAGTGATCGCGATAGATTTGAATAGATTTTGTTATTTAAATTTTTGGAAGAGATTGCGATTGATGTACCTTATGTACGAATGTGAAGGATTTAACAAATTATGCCTTATTTTAATTTCGAGGACGAAATTATTTTAAGTTGGGTAGATTGTAAACTCCCTCACCCAAAATAGGTATTTTGTGTATATTTTATATTATTATATTTATTATAGATATTGAATTTATTTAGAGTATTCTCTTATTTAATTAGAAAATAAATTTTTTTTAGTATATTTACTTATATAAATATTTATTTAGAATTATTTTTAGGCTATTTTAGATTATTGAGATTTTTCCATAATTTTTAGTTAATTAAAAACTAGTAACACTAATTTTCTAGGACTTTGAAGAATTTATTTTATATTCAAACTTAATTAAAAATATTCTAAAATTTTATTTTAGGTTCTAAATAGTCAAATATATTTTTTAGAATTTTTTGGGAATTTTCTGAATACTTTTAGTATTTATTGGGAGTTATTTAGACTAATAACTAATTTTTAGGACTTGTAGAATTTATTGTGCAAGCCCAGGAATATAGAATGGACCCATGTTATTTTCTAGGGTCTATAATATTATTATATATTTTTTGGAATTATTTCAGAATTTTTGGAATAATGTTAATATTTATTTTTAGTTAAATGGATAAAACTAATATTTAGAGCTTCTCCTAATTATAGTAGTAAACTTATGAATATAAAATTGTCCCAAATATTTTTCTAGGGTTTATAGGTTCAAAATATATTTTATGTAATTTTTCCAAATTTTTATGATTAATTTTAATATTTATTTGGAGTTATTTAGATTTAAAATGACTTAAATAATGTTTTGATAAAGGCAAATCAAAAACAAATAATATAACAAAAACCATCCAATCAGATTCTGACACGTGTCAGCCTATAAATATCCATTCAGCCACAGGTACATCCCTATATATATATATATATATATATATATATATATATATATATATATATATATATATATATATATATATTATTATAACCCTAATTATCCCATTATCTTAGAGAGAGAGAGATTTTGGAGAATTGCCATCTAGGTTTTCTTCATCTTCCACAAGCCATTGCGCATAGCTCCGGACTCCAAACGAGGGCTAGTTTTTTGCATTAGAAAGATATTGAGGTTAGCTTTCTGATTATATAATTTATTTTACGAAATTATGAGTATTAAATTCTAGAAAATTCGTAGAGCATAGTATATCCGAAAATAGACGTGTTTCAATATTTTTGCGATTCCGGGAGAACCAGGAATCAGAATCATGAACCGTTTAAAGTTTTGGAAAGCTAATGTCGAGATCATTGACATATGTTTTTCTCAGAATTTAATTCGAAGTATTTATATACTGTTAATTCTGTAGAACTTCTAGGTTAGAATTTAACCATCGGTACACAATACAAAATTTGTATGTGCCATAATTCTCAAACGAATTTGAATTCGGACGAGCCATAAATTCCAGCATATTTTTGACGCTGAAATCTACAGGAAATCATGCATGAAAGTTGAGTTTGTGTCGGTTGACTTTTCGGCAACATATCGTCTCGATTTGCGTGCCATGAGTCTCGAGTTGATAAAATTCAGTTTCTTTGGACAAAATTTAGGAATTAACATAAAAATTAGAATAATAAGATTAAAATAGGATTTTAGAGTAATTATTCCAGAATTAAATAAATTAAAATAAATTATCTTTTGACGTGATAAATTTGTAATACATAGGCTATTTGGACTGTGACTTGGACTCTGATTCATACCAGCAGCAGGACCCCAGGCAAGATACCTTGCCAAATTGCTTACAGTATTTTGCATGCTTAGTATATTTTTGTATATTTATTGTATTTCTATTTATTCTTGCATGTGTAGTTTTCTTTCAGTCATTACTATGTATTAGATATGTTGACACACACATGGCACTTAGTATCATAGAGGACAATCATTAGGCGTATGGGCTTTTAACCACTCTGGTAACACCAGAGTCACTAGCACGCACTATGGTGGGTCGTGTCCGATGGTCGCTACCCCTGCGGTATGTCAATTGATGGAGTCCGAGGGTCGCTACCCCCGCGGTATGTCGGCTGATGATGTCCACTGACGAGCGTGAGGTTGTGAGGATTAGATCGAGTAGCCTACCCTTGCCCATACGTCAAAAAGTTGTACTTATTTACATTCATATAGATTATCCTATACAGCGTACTTATCTATTTTCAAATATGATGCATGTTTACTGTATTCAAATTAGCTCGTATTTTCTGTATCTTGTTACGTCCCTCTGAGGATCTGGTCCTCTGCCAGGTGTATCTGTTCTTGAGTAATTGTAGGAGCGCAGATTTGGATGATTACTTGTGTTGCGAGGATGTCTTCTCTTCGAGCCCATGGTCGTTAGCTGGTATTTCTATATTGTATTTGTTGTGTTGTACTTTTCCATTCGAGTTGGTAGTGGATTTGTTTCCATCCAACTATCATCCTTAGATATTTATGTCGAGATCTAGTTATATAGATGCTGGTTATTATTTATATCTTTTCGCGGATGAGATTTAGATTATACCCTGTGACTTGTGATACATTTTATACCACTTGTGGACTTGATATTCATATTACAGCGTACGTGTGGATTTGGTTTCCATATATTGGAGTTGCCATATCCATGCGGCTGGCATGCTTAAGTGTCCTAGTCCTACATATTTTTGGGACTAGGGTGTGACAAACCGTGCTGGACCGGAGCCCCGCCCGCCCTTTCTATTCCGAGCAGCCCTCGACGACCCTGGCTCGACTCCTCCGCCAAGAGCCGACGATCCCGCCGCCTCCAGCAAATCCCCAACTGCAGCACGTAGCCCTAACCCTAGGCCGTGTTGCACAGGAACCCGGATACTGTGTCCTCTTATATCGTGTCAACACGGACACGAAGAATCATTGTTCTACGGAGCCCTGTTCAGGTAACCCGTTCTCTCTCCTCGTTGCTCCATTTTTTGTTTCGTCAGTTGTGACGTGTAGGCTGTGTAACCCTCTCGATGTCCGTGCAACCCGCTCGGTACGTCTCGTCCTGTGGCGATCGCAAACCGCGATCCAAAAACAGGAAAACCAACGCCCTGTTTTACCCCGGAACTGAGTGCGCCCTGCCAAACGGGATGACGCGGTCACGTGTGGTCTTTACCAAAATGTGCGCGCCGTCGATACGGACGTGCGAGATTTCGCAGAAGTTGATTTGGATGTACGTGCACACCGGAATCAACGCGTATCCGCCGACAACGTCCAGTATCTGCCTTTTCTAGAACATGTTGTAACTTTGTGTACACACGTGAATCGAAACAAAACTTGCGCTATCGCACTCGTAGCAATACACTGGTCCTGTGACCCAAGTTTGGTTCGATTCTGAGAACGTTGACGAAATCACGTGTCGTGGGCCCCGCAGCTCTACTTGAAGGGCAATTTTGTGACCGGCTCATCGGAATCCAATTCTGAAAGTTCCGTTGGGTTCGTATCATCGTTCTGGACTTGTTGACACTAAGTTTGACGAATTTGGAGACCTTTGACCCTGACACATTTTTGGTGCGAAGCGGCCCACATGTGGACCCTACTTTGACCAGAAACTGTTATTTTTGCCCTTGTGTCCAAATTGGACTTAAGGATAGGCGTTTTTAGCTATTTAATATTTTCTGAGACTGTTGGTGATGTTTATTATAGCTTTTGGAGGAGTATCTGCAGGTTCCACTGGTACAGGAAAAGCTGTTGGTATTCAAACCCCAGGCAAGTGTACCTTGCCAAATCTTGCACTTCTTGTTACTTATTTCTTTGACTTATATATATATATATATATATATATATATGTATATATATATATATATTGTTGTACATGCTTGACCTAGGATCGTGTGACTTACTTAGCGTCCGATTGATAGTCGGGTGCCAACACCGTACGCGGAGTTGTGTAATGCCACTTAGAGATGGATATCGTGACCCTTTTTATTCTCGTACTTGCCCTATCAAGTACATTATACCCAGGATACTTGACACTATTCATGAGATGGAGTCTTCCTGAGATATTCATGGTGATTCTGCATAGGATACAGGTTTATGACATATACATTATACATGCTTAGATTTCATTATGACTGGTTGCATTAGATATGATCTTGCGTGTCATGGACATGAGACGTGTGATTACATTGGGTGGGGAGAGAATTACCATACAAAAGGCTGATTATATATAAATAATAATTTAATGGAAGTGCCTTAGACTCTGGCAACAGAGCTTTGGTACCGTATTGGCCCTTCGAGAAAATACTGCTATAGGTTTCTCCGACACTGATCCTGTAGTAGTCTCAGCCCGAGTATGACTAAAACTCTCATTTGCATATCACTTAGCTGGTTACATAGTTACCCTATTTGTTTCATTTACTATTGCACTGCATTTATTTTGGCTTGTATCTTCTGTACCTTGTTATGTCCCCTGAGGACCTGGATACCGGACTATGTCCCCAGGACTAGCAGACGAGATCGATCCCGAGTTACACGGGATAGGAGCATTAGCAGAAGCAGAAGCAGGAGCAGGCACTGGAGCAGTACCAGATCCAGTAGACGAGTGATCACCGAGGGTATCTTCTGGGTATAAGCTTTACCCATACTCAGTATTTGCTGTGGTTATCTTTATTCTTGTATCTTGACAGATGTATCAGACTCATTATCGGGTTATTTCCCCGAGTTTATGTTATATTGAGATTGATCTTGCTTTATGATTCTGATATTGCTGTATTCATTTCTGTGGATGAGATTAGTATATTTAGACCCTTATTGTTGTATTACAGCTTAAGTACGCCCCGATGGATCCATTAAATTGGGTTTATCCATCAGTGTGTGCTATTGTCCATTATCACGCGTCCAGTCCCTCGGTATTCTGGGACTGGGGCGTGACATGGTTTTTGTGGTGGCCCATGCAGGTCTACGACTAAATCGTTCAGTTTTAACTTAGGGACCGAGCAACCCTGCACCTATGATTAGAGTATAGGATCTCATCCACACTGACTATGACTCATCCTCATTCCAATCTATTCCGTTGAATAATTGTATCCTGCTTGATTCATGTGCCTTCTCATTAGTTCCTTGAGTGTAGCCTTCTCCTAGAATATAGAAGTCCCTGTTGATAGAATGATAAGTAGGGTAACCTTCCTATTAAGAGTACAGCTAGGATGTTGACACACCCCTAAGTAGAATGCTTAATGAACCCTAGCGTCCCTCACCTATAGAATAATTTACAATTATTCCTTGTCATAATCATGAATGACTCAAGAGTGGTATAGGCACTACTAATAGCTAGTTAGAGATTTGACCCTAATATTGACCCCAGTCTTGAGGAACCAATAGAAGACTGAGATCGAATGTTAGGACTGAACCTAATGTGCATAGTGAGATAGTGTTAGGATATAGGTTCGTGTCGAGATATTAGTAGACAGTACCTCAGGAAGCCCAGAGCAACGAGTATGATATTCCCCATGAGATCATACCTCAAAAACGGAGAATTGCTCGCCACCTTCACCTTAGGAACCCATTATACTATCTAGAGCCCCATATTTTAATTTTATCTGTTGTTCATCTGCGACCTTAACGTTCGCTAATGCGCAACGACTAAAATATGTTCTTCTTTCCTCCGTCTTTCAATTCGTGCCACCTGACACTTCTGATAGTAGGCCAAGTAATTTTATTCCTTATAGGACCCATATTTTGCTAGGATTATAGCTGTAGTCTTGAATTTGAAAATTTTGTGCTTGGTAGTTAGAGTTCGATAAGTTTGAGTTAATCTTGTAGATTGTGACCCGATGATTATCCTTTAGTGTTAAATCACGTAATTTGTACCCCCACCTCGATACGAGTTATGTTCTCTTTCCCTTGAGACTAGTAATCTTTCCATTCTCGTTATTGACACATGTTCTATGAGCACTATGATTAAGACTTAAGATGACCATTACTTATATAATGCAATAGGAGACCCTAAAAAGTACCAAGATCTTTCCTCATATACCCTAATAAGAGTTTTTGTTTTATTTACATGTGCAAGGTTATTTTGCAGGATCCTCTTAAGACTGTCACAGTATTAGTTTAATTCTTATAAGTTGGGTAGTATGCCTCACAACCTAGTACCACATAGTCCACTTGACTCATCGAGACGGTGTAACTGAATGGCATTAATTGTATGCTAGCAAAAGGTGACAGTGTTTATTTAGACAATAGAATTTAGAGGTCCTTGCCCCTATTTGGTCGACTAGCGACTTAGACAAGGAGGTTGTATGATAACTGTAGAGATTGTAGAGTCTTTTATTAATGTTGCTTATTTTGTTTTTGTTTTGTGCACTTGAATAATTTGTACCTTCTTTCATCATCATCTAGCGTACTTATATTTCATATACTACCTCGGCTTATGCTGCTGTTACAGCCTAGTTTTGCAAGCTCATCCTTTTACCAAGCTTGTTCATGACATATGTATTAGTGGACGCGTACACTAATACGTTTCAGAATCAGTGTACTACGGTCTGATCAACCATAGTGCGCTTGGTTCGCCATTCGTATAACTACTTTACGTAGATTGAGATATGTAGTAATTAGTAGACGAATATACTTGCCCTAGACATGTCTGACATATCGTATCGGTTACATAACTGTACTAATACGATCAGGCGAACAAAGGATTACCAAAATAGGATTTCAATCCACAACTGCCTTGACAATTCCCATTTGAATTCTTTAAACGCCTTGATTCCGATACTTCTAATCTATTATCTCCCCCTTGAACTCTTTATTATTGATCTCCATCTTCCCTTATTTCGGAAAGATGAAACCTCGTGCTTGGTATAAGTTTGATACACAGAGAGTACTAGATATACCCCATAGGCCAATCACATACTTGAGGATTATTCTTCCGTAATTAAGGACATATCATCTATGATATAATCGGCATTGAAGTTTTGAGGATTGAATGACATGAGTAAATAAATTAAGGAATATTTTCTTAAAGTATATAGCCTTATGTGATAGATGGGTAAATTCCAAGTTGGGTAGCAGTGCATTGTCAACTCGAGAGGAATTTCTTTTAGATTATGATCGAGCAAGATTAGATTGGGAGAGATTCAAGCCATTTTAATTTAGAGAACGAGATTGTTCTACGTTGACTGGATTGTGAAACCCCCTCACTTAAGAATTAGACCTACTTGGCTTAGATGGTGAGACTGAGGCTAGCTCGAATCCACTTAGAAAAAGAACACGGTATTTTTATTTTTACAACATGGTATCCCTTGGCGAACCTTACCATTGCTTCGATAATTGGAGCACTTCACTAGTCTCTGCCTTCCTACAAATTCCACACCCTGATCCTAGACGTGACCATCACCCAATTTTCATCTTTGTGCAATTTTCCAATTGTTGGGCTCTTTTATGCAAAAGAGCAGTTAGGTGTCCACACTATTGGATAAGACACCGGAAGAAACCTAATTTTTGCTCATGTGGATTTTTACCATGATTTTCGGAATATGCATCGTGCAACATCGCCCACTCCGTTAAACCTAGCCTTGCATTTAACCAATGCAACTTAGACCATCCTTGAATTCTACCATGGCTTAATTTTAATTTCGAGGACGAAATTTTTATAAGTTGGGTAGATTGTCATAACCCAAATTTTTTTTCCAGAATATTTTAAAGCATTTTCTCACATTTTTCTGGAATTAAAACTAGGATATTTTGTGATTAAAGGATTTTTAAATAATGTTAATTAATATTAAAATATTATAGAAATAATACTTTATGGTATAAAATGGAAAACCGGACATAGGGTAATTTTTTATGAATTAATTGGACTCCGGAAACATGTTTAAAAATCCTAAAAACCCTATTTTTAATTAAACCCAAACAAACCGGGTTGAACCGGGCTCAAACCGGTTTGAACCAGGCTCAAACCGGTTTGAACCGGGCTGAACCCGGTCCAACCAAGCCGGACCGCCCCAAGACCCTAACGGGTCGGATCCTGCCAACCCGACCCGACCCGGACCCGGACCCGAAACCCTAATCCTAAACCTAGCCGGATTTACTGTTCCGGCGCCCTATTTATTGTCCTCGATTTCCACGCTCCGCCGCCAGATCACCCTCTCTCTCCTCTCTCCGCCGCCCGCAGCTCCACCACAGTCGGCCACCCCCGACCTCGGCCTCCCCTCCGCCTCGATGCCCTAGCAACCCTCGAGACTCCTCTATACGCCACCCCTTCGTCGTCCCTGCCGACTGTCCCAAGTCACCAGAGAAGACGGCTACACCACTACCGTCGTCTCCTGTTCAGCCCTTCCCCGACGACGACACTGTCCTCGTCCGCCGTCCCCTCCTCCCCAGAACATCTTCGCTCACCACCGAGCCACCTCTCCCTCGTCGAACCCCTTCTCCTTCCTTCCTTCTCGACTCAACCTCGTCTGACCTCCCTGACCGGAGCCCGACCCCGGAGCAACCGTGCTGGACCGGAGCCCCGCCCGCCCTTTCTATTCCGAGCAGCCCTCGACGACCCTGGCTCGACTCCTCCGCCAAGAGCCGACGACCCCGCTGCCTCCAGCAAAGCCCCAACTGCAGCACGTAGCCCTAACCCTAGGCCGTGTTGCACAGGAACCCGGACACTGTGTCCTCTTGTATCGTGTCAACACGGACACGAAGAATCATTGTTCTACGGAGCCCTGTTCAGGTAACCCGTTCTCTCTCCTCGTTGCTCCATTTTCTGTTTCGTCAGTTGTGACGTGTAGGCTGTGTAACCCTCTCGATGTCCGTGCAACCCGCTCGGTGCATCGCGTCCTGTGGCGATCGCAAACCGCGATCCAAAAACAGAAAAACCAACGCCCTGTTTCACCCCGGAACTGAGTGCACCCCGCCAAACGGGATGAGGCGGTCACGTGCGGTCTTCACCGAAACGTGCGCGTCGTCGATACAGACGTGCGAGATTTTGCAGAAGTTGATTTGGATGTGCGTGCACACCGGAATCAACGCGTATCCGCCGACAACGTCCCGTATTCGCCTGTTCTAGAACACGTTGTAACTTTGTGTACACACGTCGAATCGAAACAAAACTTACGCCATCGCACTCGTAGCAATACGCTGGTCCTGTGACCCAAGTTTGGTTCGATTCTGAGAACATTGACGAAATCGCGTGTCGTGGACCCCACAGCTCCACTTGAAGGGCAATTTTGTGATCGGCTTATCGGAATCCAATTCTGAAAGTTCCGTTGGGTTCGTATCATCATTCTGGACTTGTTGACACTAAGTTTGACGAATTTGGAGACCTTTGACCATGACACGTTTTTGGTGCGAAGCGGCCCACATGTGGACCCTGCTTTGACCAGAAACTGTCATTTTTGCCCTTGTGTCCAAATTGGACTTAAGGACAGGCGTTTCTAGCTATTTGATATTTTCTGAGACTGTTGGTGATGTTTATTATAGCTTTTGGAGGAGTACCTGTATGTTCCACTGGTACAGGAACAGATGTTGGTATTCAAACCCCAGGCAAGTGTACCTTGCCAAATCTTGCAGTTCTTGTTACTTATTTCCTTGACTAATATATATATATATATATATATATATATTGTTGTACATGCTTGACCTAGGACCGTGTGACTTACTTAGCGTCCGATTGATAGTCGGGTGCCAACACCGTACGCGGAGTTGTGTAATGCCACTTAGAGATGGATATCGTGACCCTTTATATTCTCGTACTTGCCCTATCAAGTACATTATACCCAGGACACTTGACACTATTCATGAGATAGAATCTTCCTGAGATATTCATGGTGATTCTGCATAGGATACAGGTTTATGACATATACATTATACATGCTTCGATTTTATTATGACTGATGTTCTAAATGCATAGCACAATTATAGAAGAAGATGCATTCTAACTAAAATTGAAGCATGCATAGAAAATTTGAAATGAACTAGCATACAATAAGATAACCGTTCACAAGTTTAGTTAACAAGTAACATAATCCAACTCTATTCCCATTTTATCTTGGCATCTTTTAGTTATTACTTGGTATCGTCTGATCGGGACAACAAGAATGTAAGAGTTTTAGGTGTGAAGACCTGGAAGCAGGGCTAGCTAATCGGGATGGTAGCCACTCACCTAGTTGGTTGGAAGGGAGAAGGAAAGAGGCACTTCAAGACTCCGCTCATAAGCCGCCTACTGCTCGTTCACCTATATCACGAACAGCTTGATCAATACCTCTTCCACTCTTTCCAATCTCAGAATTGAAGTGCAGTTCAATGAACGGAAACAATAAAATCCATCGAAACCATTCAAGAAAAACAAGCAAATCCGAAAACTAACTCAAAGCACAAAAGCAACAAGCGACATCGAAATCTGAGGCAACAAAAGATGCAGCGGAGAGGTCCCTCCTGACTCTGCCGCTAAGTTAATCCCGGGGGCACGGTCCACTGAATATGGGAATCGATTCCGAAGAAGCAAATCCATAACGAGGATAAGTTATTGTTTCAATCTATCCCGATCGAACGATACCATCTTGTTTTTCTTAGCCGCGCTCCCCGAATAGGGGGAACGGGGCGCCACATGTATTGCCTAAAATTTGTAGTCCATGCTTACTACTCTTCAATACATCCATCGCTCGCGCATGCGTTCTCCAACTATTTGTTCTTTATGCTCAACTCTTATTTTACATCAATAAATGCTCCACCGAACTTCCAAATCGTATAAGCGAACTCTGATATTCAACTTTTCATCTGATCGATCTTATCATGTTTCCAATACTTGGTCCGCATCAATCCTTTGAATTCTAAACACTCATTCCATTACTTGTTCCGTTCTCATCCAACAAAACTTCTATTTACACAAGTCCATTCCTGATCGCTCAAATCCAACGTATCGAAGAATACCAGAGTCAAACTCTATTGCACCAATTTTAGATCCAATCCCATACGAGTCCATCAGTTGCGAGTAAACCTATCGCTTATCTTGTTCCTAACATTTCCAACGTGTGCACCACTCCGTAGCACACATATACCACTTAGAAATATAGTCGCTTTCGTGCCAGACTAACTTTGCGTCAACGAACTTCTATTCTGAACCAACTATCCCATGACTATCCTGTCGATGGCAACTCAACATTCGCTTGCTCCATGTTCCAAAATATCACTCAGCGATTCGCACAAACCAACTTCCATTTTTGTTATATGCGTCCTTTGTGGCAATTCCATTGTTATCTGTCCAAAATATTCCAACACCACGATTACTAAGGGGTATACCATATACCACTCAGATTCAAGTAACTACTCGCATCAAACTTCTTTGCACTGCTCCATGATCAATTTGAACCATCCATTCTGCATATTCCTTCCATTCATAACTCAAAGTTCTGACACAAAACTCAACCAATGCATGAACCATCCAACTCTTCTGTTGATCTCGCTCGATGCAACTTGCGCCATGTTCCATTCTTGATACTTTTACTATTTCTCAAACCGTCCAACACTTTCGCTACACGGGCAACCTGTGCAATAATCTCTTTCAAGTAATCCAAGCCAATACCCAATTGTTCCACATATTTGCCACACGAGCAACTCGTGCAACGTTTTCTCTGATATTTCCAGCCAAAAATTTAACTCCGTCCAATACCTTCACTATACGAGAAACTCGTGCAATGTTCCATTCTCATCTGTTGTTTCTACTCACAGCATGCCACATAACCAATCTCATCTAACAACCAACTGCTCCACTGATGCAACCAGAATCTTCCTGAATGACAAGCCAAACCAACGCTACGACACCTCTCAACTTGCTGCACAAATGCAACAATGCCACACAACTTGATGCAAGAATGCAACAACGCCAAACGATGCTACATGATTCTATCGAAAACCAACGAAAGCCAATGCAATAAAGAATAATATGCACCCACAACCAACAAATATATAGACTTATTGCATGAAATATCTAATGCGGCACCGAGTAGAGCCAGGAGCCAAACGACACGTGAAAGTTATTTAGAGTTTATGCTGAACCAAAGGACAAAGTCTGAGGAAATAAACTGGACTTTGATACCAATTTGTCACGTCCTAATCTCCCACAAGTTTGATCGTCCCCACTGAACGCGAATCACCATTTTGCAGCGCTTTCGCAGGACAATTGTTCTCATCAGGACGTGATATCGTGCGAGCCTGTAATTGCTTTGGCACAAGACAATGACATTAAACGTCATGGTTATCATCGAAACGACCAAGTACAGTAAAAGTCAAGTATTGTGTACCAAGCACACATCAGAGTATACGCAACAAAGCTCTCGAAGGGTCTAAATAAAAATGCCATAAAGAAGAATGCCATAAGGGCGATGCAACACTCTTGCTCTTTTTCTTGCCCATAAAGGTACTTACTGTTCCATACATCATGTCCTATATATCCAAGCTGAGCCACTACACCTGCGTACCTAGAAATAATACCCACAAACGTGGGTCAGTACACAACCGTACTGGTGAGCGGGGTAATCCACTCGTCTAAACTGACACTAAATAGATAGTGAATGCAAATAATTATATGGTGATCTTTCTACTTGAATACTAGATTCACTTTATGGCAGAGGTATGACATATTAAGAAAAACTATAAATCAGGTTAAGATGCAAGATTCAACTTAAGCAAATATACTAGCAGTTATATTCAAACTCAAGGAAACTAAGCATGCAAATAGTTCTACTAAAACTCGAAGCAAAGCATGAACCTATCGAACCTTATCGTACTCCAAGCCTCGAATCTATCATATCACTCCATAATCCAAGCCTCGCTAAAATCCAATCATTAATGTGCACACTCTCGCCCGAGGCAAGGTGTCATCGCCGCCTACACGAATGCACAAACTAAACCAAACCAAACCAAACCAACTCTTATCTATATGAAGGTCACTGGCCAAGCCATAAAGGACTATCCAACTACAGTTCGACCTGATCCAGAGCTGAGTAGCTAGTCCGCCTGGTCGTATCGAACTGCCAGTACCGTGCCCAAAGCATGTTACCATTTATTTTCTCCATGGCCGAACGGTCCCGGTACCCCGAAGCCTATCTCGTTCGAGAAAACCAAATAATGTGCGCAACAGGTTGTTAGTGACCAATGCAATACTCCAACAAGTAGGTACGATGAGAGAATCGAGCCTTCTCGCCCCACCAAACGATACTTGCCTCGATCTATCCCTTTCACCAAAACCATTCTCCAACTATAGCCCAAAGCAATATCTCAAATTATCTCCATTAGGCACTATGCCGCTTCTCGACATAGTATTCTGATTGGTATAACATTTCTCGCTCCGAAAGCTCCATGGCACAATGCTCCAATAGTGGCACAATGTCCTCTCCGATGCAGTAGCCCAGTTTTGAACCATAACTGCATGCCTTGCTTGATAAAGCATCCAACTTGATACTCATGCACGGATGTACGCTCGCTCGCTCGTCCAAAGTGTCTCGATGTTCCAACCAAGATGATCCACTAAAGCTCCAACTGTCCAAAATGTAAGTTCAACTCAAGCCATAAATTTTATACAACCAAATGGCGAACACTCTATGCACGCCACAGTTGAATAATTTTAATGTTATAGTCCAAATGTTCAAACCATTACGTGTGTTCCATATTATTAGGGATGAAAGAGTAGAGGAGAAGGGACAGAGCGCACTCACCAAGTCTGAATCCGCTAAGCACTATGTCTTGCCGATACGGCCAATCCCTTGAATCTGTGGTCCGATGCAAAGCACGATCTACTTAATTGGTATGATCATGCGAGAAGGCCGTGCTCTCCAAATCATCCAACCGATCGGACTAAGGAAGAAGGCATTATCCCTCCAATCCCGCTATCCCATTACTTCTCTGAATGAACACATGATTCCATCGAACTCCGCATACGATCTGCACATAAAACCAACTCAAATCAATACTTACTCCTAAATCCAACAAATCAAAATATAACCAACATGCCTCGTTTAATTCGACTCAGCGTAATATACCGTGCGATTGCGGGACATTACATTTATACTGGGTCAAATTTGGATGATGTTATTATCACGACCCGCTCCCACTTTTGGGATACGAGTAAGTGGCCATACCCAGCCTATGCCGTAGCATCGGCAGTAGTACGTTGTCTATGATAACAATAGTCCGTAAGAAGTACAAGATACATAACATCCACAACTAAGTCATGACAAGAAAATTAAACTTAATAGTCTCAATAATTTATTTAAAAAATTTAATCCACTACAACTTAAGATGTACTCGAGAACAAACCTGGTAGAATAAAATAAAGGCAACTAAAAACTAGAGTCCACTAAGCCTACAAACTAAGAATGATACAAATAAGCATGAGGAAGATAGTATGCCACTCCGCATCTGTGGAAGCAACAAGCATGTTGGTAACATCATTATCACCAAGGTAATCACCATAGACTTCGAGGCAAATCACGTCGTTTAAAGCTGAAAAATATTATCCAGTCAGGATTGGAGCAAGAATACCATAACACTATATTAATATTATAATATACAAGCATGGAAGAATAATATTAAAGGAAAGATGAACAGTAGCATGATACTATATGACAAGAAGAGAACTACTATATCGCGGTAACAGTTTGAGAGTACATCTATGACAAGGAACAGTTAAGGGTAAAACTATGATACAAAAATAATATGAGAGTACAACTATGACACAAAAATAATATGAGAGTACAAATAAGATAAGACGAACTACTAGATAATATAGCAACATGGATCAAGTTTCTTGTACTGTGTATTTTAGAATACAAGTTTTTTGCATGTGGACGGCTTGGGATATCCGTCAGTCGTACGTGTGGTGCACGACTAATATTAAACAATCTATATATAGGGATTCTGTAAATAACTCGTTGACCACATGCTTACTCATTGTATTCCCCCGTCTGACTCACTCATAATACATGTTCTCAATAAAATAATAATGATATGGTAAACAATAGTCATGGTAACAATAATTCAAGTACGAACATGTATATATACTAACAATTCTTGCTCTCGTGCACAAGCATTAATCATGGTGAATCAAAAACTATAACATATTATATGAAGAAGTAATGGTGATACAACGATACATGCAGCTGAAATAAAGGCAACATAGGTCACCGTGATACTTGCCTGCTCTGGAAGAGGATGAAGTCTCAACACAAGACGTCGCCTGATCTATCCCGTCACATAAATTAATAAAAGTTAGATCTACAAAAGTGGTTGAATAGGACTTCTATTGTAATATATTTTAATTCTAAATAAAATAACCTAAAATACTATTTTTAATCTTATTATATTCTAATTTTAATGTTAACCCTAAATTTTGGTCCAAAGAAAATCAAGTTTACAAATTCGGGATCCGTGGCACGTAAATCCAGGCATTCCGTTGACAAAAAGTCAAAAAAATAAGATTAGAGTATAAAATTATGTATATTTTAGCACTACAAGAATACTGGAATCGACGGTTTTATCGAATCTCGGATCAGTAAAAAGTTATGGACAATATGGCTTACAGATTATAGTTTTGGCGGTTCAATGGTTACCCCTAGGTTCAACGAATTAAATAGAATGATAAACTACTCTATTAAATTTTGGGAAACATATATATATTTTATATATCTTTGTTTTAGCTTTACAAAACTTTAAACAGTTCATGAAAATGAGTTCAAAATGTCCCAAAATCTCGAAAACACCAAAATATGTCAGAATTTGGACAACTGGCACTTTAAGAATTTTACAGAAATTTGGGTTCAGAATTTTATAAAAAACTTTAAGATATAAATTTTTTATCTCGATACGGTTCCAGCACAAGAAACGAAGACGCGTTTGGAGTCCGGAGCTAGGAGATATGATATTTCTAATTCGCTATGGCTCCTAAAAAATGAGGCTGATTTTTGTGGCAAATTTTGGGCTATTTGGACAAAAAATATTGATGGATTTTGAATGATAGAAAAGAAAAGTAAATGGGTTATATGTATTTATTTCATATTTATTTACTTTAATAGATAGGATTTAATTTAAATGGGAAGGAGTTGATTTGTTAGGATATGATATGGATGAAGTTGTTTTCTAGTATACTTAGGATTATGATTATGGTTATGATTAATTTAAAATATAGTTTAGATTTATCTAAATAATTTATAATCTTATATAAAATTAAAGATAGTATAAATAATTTATATCTAATCTTATTTATATCTATTAATATTAAATTAGCATCTATCCAATATTAAGTGTATATATAATTCAAATAACTTAAAATAAATATTGAATAATTCCAGAAAAATCTAAATAAATAAAATAAAATATATATGGACTTTATAAACCTAAAATAAATGTTTGATAGAAAAACATGCATGTATGGTTCTACAATAAATTCTAAAAGTCCTAGAAAATTATGTTTCATAGGTTTTAATTATCCCAAAAATTCTAAAAAAATCTCTAAAATTCTAAAATAGCCCAATTATGTTTTTAACCTTAATTGTGATCCCCTATGAGCCATATGAAGCCTAGTGTTACATTATTATCATTATAAAATTATACTTAGTATTTCAAAATATTTTCTTTTTATAAAATTACTAGTGTATTCTATTTATTTAATTATTATTCTTATATAGTATTTTGGTAGCGGATGCTACAGTTATTAGGATTGAGATCATGTTCGGAAGAGTGTGACCAAGATATATATAGAAGTGATTCAGATTTGATTGGTTGTTTCTTGGATTGGAAAATTCTCTAGAGAAAGGATATTCATCGATTCAATGGTAATTTTAAAAATAGTAAAATTTCTTGGCAAAAATTGAATATCGATATATGATTTGATTTGGACCCTGATATAGTCAGATTTAGAAGACTCGTTGGGACTTGAACTTGATGTTTGAGAATTGTCTAGATTGGATAAGGTACGACTCTTGGTTTTGCTTCGAGATGTCGATTGGATATGGGGATATGTTCTTGATTTAGAATAGATTAAGGTATAGTGCTTGGGTAGATTTACCCTAGTCTTAAGTTAGTCCCTTGTGCTGTGAATATTAGCTACCAGCAGTATAGTTCTACGCGAGGTGCAGTATTAATAGAGACAAAGGATTAATGGTGAAGCTATGGAATAATTGGATTGAGTATAATGATGCAGTTGTTCAATGGATTTGGCTTAGGCATAAGGATATTGCAATGATTGAGGAATGAAGAGATTGTTGTATTTGAATGATCTTGGAAATTTTGTAAGGCATATTCAAGTTGGATATAGAGAAGAGGCTTCATGAAATTTGTTGATATTCAACTGGTATTATTGGTGCAGCTTTGATGCAAAAAGAAGGCATAGGCTTGAGAGCATAAAGTGTTACAAAGGTGTTAGTTGTATGCATAATTTAGAGCAAGAGTTCGATCAAAATTTGAGTAACAATTTTCTCAGGTTCTGTTGATGCAGTTGGATGAGTTTGTTCTAAGAAGTTTCGAGGACAAAACTTTTTTTGAGTAGTGTATTATGTAGTGCCCCGCTCGGCTTGGTTCAATGAGATGGTTCATTGGCGCAGTGTCGTTTGGATTTGAGCTTATGCATTGTCTTGTTCAGAGTTCTACTCGGTCGAGGTAGAGGTTCCTTCATGTAGGTGGTTTCGATGACCCTTCCTTTGCTTTGCCTTCACACTTATTAAATGGATATTGTTTGCTAGTTCGTTATTCTATAAGTTGATTCAAGCTAATAAAAGAGACAAACCCACGTAGATAAGAGAGTAATCTCATTTTGTATCTTGCTGCTTTAGAACATAGAATGTAACTTGATAAAAGAGATAGAAACTATACTACTACTTTAGGCATATACTATGTATTGCTACTTTAGACTTGTGTGAAGTAGAACTGCTTATTATTATCACCTGGACTGTCTTAACTTGTTGCTATAGAACTTGTTTTCATATTGTGCAATATCTTATCTTTGGATGTAACATGGTAGAAAAGTTATCATTTGGAATGTAGTACGATCACTTTTTACAGATAGACTATCAAAATCGTATTCGGTAAAGGTAACATAGAAAAAGTTTGGGACTATTGGGTTGCCAAGACAGTGTCCCTAGACTGGGAACTGTATAAGCAAAAAACATGGTAAGAGAGATAGTATAGTATATTCATATTAGTTTTATCATGCATTTGTGTAAAGTCTAGATGTTCATGCATTTGCATGATCATGGACAACTTGTGCACAAGGTATATTGTTTCTCGAATGATCGTCGGGGCACTGGGATCGATTCAGAGTAAGAGGAATAGTGCTGGCAGAAGTATCGGTACGGGTAGCGTAGCTAGCTAAAGTTCTAGCACTGGTGATTCAAAAACTTTCAGTGGAGATCGCTACCTTGCAATGAATAGATCATCATAAAATCGAGCAATGGTCCAAGATAGCTTGTGGTGCCAGTGACCTTCATATAGATTTTGACTGTATGCTAACTCCCATCTGCTTGCATGTCTATTGGAATATTTATAAAGACAGGTGCACTACACACTATATTTTATGATCCTAACGTTTATCTTCTATAGAGACACATGCATGACACTTTGAGTATATATATTCCTTTGTTTCATTATATATGAATATCATTGTTGTATCTGACAAGGAAGAATGGATTGTAAGTATGGCCAAGTTCAACTCTGTGGTATGACACTTATATGCCAGTGACACCAGTATACTTTATATTCTATGCCATGTAACTGATCCTAAGACAATATTAGAATGAACACCTAAGTTGCTTGCACTCACATAAATAACATGTTGGTTCTAATGAGTGGGCGAGAAGCCACTCATCGCTATATTTCTATGTACTGATCCCCTACTAGATCCTTGCATGTGTGAGAGTTTCCTTGAGTGGGCTAAGACGATGGAGTTTGGTTGGCACTTAAGTTCCACTCAAGAAGTCTCGAGGATGAGACTTATTTTGAGTGATGTATAATGTAATGACCCGCTCCACTCAACGCGGAAAGCCAATCCAAACGACGCAAGTGTGATGACCAGACATGCCTTGCTCGACGAGATGACTCTTTTGATGCAAAGACATTCAGATTGGCCTTTAGAATAAGTTCAAACTTAGACTTTTCAAAGATACGTTCGGAGTTTTTCTCGGCCGTTGCGATACATCGCTAAGGTGGGTGGCTCCGATGAACTTGTCTTTGCTTAGCCTGCACATTTAAAATATGAACGATACATGCTAGTCGCTAGGCAAAATACTTGACGCATGCTAATAAATGAGTTGAACCAACCAAGCTAAGAGAATAATCCCACACTTTATAAGTGCATCGAACATGGAATGAAATAATGGAATAATACTTGACTCTCGTACTGCATCTTTAGATGGTAGCTTATGTTCTAAGTAGACTATCTTGCTTGCTCTTTATAATGTTTAACCTGTACACCGATGCATGCTTAACACTCAGATTATGCCACAAATTGGAAGCACAACAGGGAACATAGTTCACTCTTTTGAGGTAGGAAGACTATCAAAACGGTCATTCTGAGCCAAGTAATGGAAACATGAAAAGGCTTCGAAACCATAAGGTCACCAAGGCAGTTCCTATACCGGAAGATGCATAATGAAAGAAATAAAAGAATGAAGGAAAGTATCAAAAAGAATATAAATGGCAATGTCGAGGACGTGCATCGGGGCTCGCAACCTGCACTATATGGAGCACCGCCAACCCAGTAGCCCATCAAGACTAAGAAAAGAGAATAACTAAACTGTACTGAGAAATGACTGAACTATACTGAGTAATGACTGGACTGAACTGTACTAAGAAATGATTGAACTGAACTGAACTGTACTGATATAAGAAGTTAAGATAATAACGTGCATGGTCACAGACAACTTGTGTATGAGGTACTGCATTCCTCGGATGATTGTCGCGGCACCGGGATCGTGCTGGGCTAGGAGGAATTCTGAGTATTGTGTTTCCTTGGGTGGCTAAGTGTAGATAGTCAGTTGGGGGAAACACAATATCAGGTAGTCGGGGGCCTTGGTAGTTCACACCTATGCTTGGGTGCCTGAGTCTTTGTAACCTTCCCTAAATTTTCTAGGATTTTTCTTTAATAATAATAGAAATAATAATACGTATGACGGTAATATACCAATAATTAATAATAATAATAACCAAAATAAAATAAAATAAATATTCTATAGAAATAATGGTAATTATAATAATTAACGAATAATATATATATATATATATATATATATATATATTTGAATGTATATATGTTTAAATATATAAGCAATGAAGAATAAAAAAATATATATATAGATAAATTAGTTAAAAATTAAAAATAAAAATAAAGAAGAAGTAATAAGAAAACACAACCAGCACCATAACCACTTACACCATAACCCAACATACACCAGCAACAACCCCCCCCAGCGTGAACGACCCGGCCTAGGAGTTCCCAACCCGCCTACCTATGTTTATATACATATATATATATATAACAAACAAAAACCCTAACCCTAACCCTAACCCTAACCCTAACCAAAGAATAGCCACCCCTAGACCATCCCCCTCATCCGTCGACCGCCGTAGACGGCGGAGCACCGCCTTTGAACTGTCGCCGCTGACTTGACACACGCGCACGCCAATCTCGGCAAAAACCGAACCCCTGGTACCCATATTCTCCACTGAATTTTTTTCTACATACGCGATCGAATTTTGATCCAGTTCTTTAGATTCAACCACAACATGGACACCTTCTAATGTCTCCAAGTAGTTTTATACGAACTACTCTATTTCTGATGTAAATTATTCGAAACTTTCCAAAAAAAACTATTTTAGATATATGTGAATTGACAGTTTTTGAAACCAATATACTGTTTTGAAAGGCAATTTTCTCCCAATCAACCCAACCGAAATTTAATTTTCTTTTTCTGAAATAATGTCAATATAACCAAGATTTAAACGACCTATTATTTGCATATATTTGATCGTTAGTTATGTGCTAAAAAATTAGATTTAAAATCATAAAAAATATTTTTTTAAGAACATAGAAATTTGCGATACAAAATGCGTCCCAACAAACCGGACCACTACGTCACGTACCAGTTGTAACGAAAGGAGCATATGGTATATCCTGACGTGCGGGTTTTCGCAGAAGTTAATTTGGACGTGTGTGCGCGTCAAAATTAACCGATATCCGTAAAAAGTCCTTTGTATCGGTATTTTGTAATTTCCTCATTAGTTGGTAAACGCTTGTCAGAATGCGACAAAACTTGCGCTATTGGATTCGTGGTATCACGTTGGTCCTGTGAACCATGTTTCAAGCGATTCCGAGACAGTTTACCGAACCGTCTATTCGCGAGTCCCACGGGTTGACTTGAGAGAAATTGTGATCGGTTCACCGAAATTCAAAATTGGATATACCGTTGAGTTTGTATCGTCGTTTAGGATTTATTTTACCTATGAATTATCCAATTTAGAGACCTTTACCCCTGACACGCACCTCGGTGCAAGGTGGACCACATGTGGACCCTATTTTGGCCCAAAAATTATCGTTTTGCCCCTGTCTCCAAATTTGACGAACTGGTAGAGTTTTTTGACTATCTCGGTAATTTCGGAGATGTTGGTAATATTTATTTCGGCATTTGGAGACGTTCCTTCAGAGCCCCTACTTTTCTGTTCCTCGTGCTTGACGTTTGGACACCTATATTTCATAGCTTGCTTGCCAGGCAAGTATACCTTGCCATAATACTGTTTAGTTATATTCAACTGCAGCATATTTATTTTTTATTATTTATTTCTATTTATTTTGCTATGTAAAATTGCACGTCCAAGAATAACTTGGGTGCAATGACGGTTGCGTCGCCTTTTGTCACTTATTTAATATTTTGCATGATGACCTAGTGTTAGGAGACCAACCCTTGATGTTGAGGCATTCTTATATTTCATTGGCTGTGACACATTTGTTACATGAGTGTGAGTCTCATGTAGAAAACGGACTTGCGTGATAGGCTGGCCACCTGTACGTATGGGACGTGCGTCGGATAGGAAATAACTGCTGATAGAAATGCATGCTAGGAGACCGGGCAGTTACTAGATGGTATCACCATGGCATGGATATGACATAGATACAGCATAGGGTGGGAAGAACAACTAGTAGGCATATGGGCTCCTTTATACTTCTCTTTTGTAACCCGTACGCTCCGCCGGAGATGCGTGGTCAGATGACCCTTATATTATATTATTTATAGGTGACTTTTGACGATCAAAAGACGTTACGCTTTTTAGGCTACTGATTCTCCGAGAGAGTCACGTTAATCCTATTTTTAGCCAGATAGCCCATACGTTGGAAAGTTGTTCTCAAAAGTGCATTTCATATTGACGGTTAGGCGACCCTTTGGATGTTATTTTTAGTATGTTATGACATGTACTTTTTTTATCTTGTTACGTCCCTCTGAGGACCTATTCCACTTTCATGTATAGATGAGCAGGATTATCTGTAGGAGTATGGACCCATGCCTGACGCATCATTCTCAGTTGAGGAGGTCTTACAATCTGAGTACCAGTGATTACTTCATTGCTGATGGATCCTTAGCTACTGTTTCTTTATTGACATTTATTTTATATTAGGATTTTGATCTCCTCCAACATTTTAGTTTTTGATATAGTCGATGGATAGTGGATTTGTCTCCACCCAACTATTATTCTTTCTATACTTCGTACTTGAGACATTTAGCTATTTATTTACTTGTGCTTGTGGATGAGATATAGATGCATGTGACTTGTGTTGGCAATATATGTTCCACTTGTGAATTAATAATCATATTACAGCATACGTGTGTGTTATAATTTTTCTAACATATTGGAGTTGTCATATGCATACGGCTGGCATGCTACGTATTCTTAGTCCTACGTATTTTGGGACAGGGACATGACATATTTTTGTGGTGGCCCATACAGGTCAAGAGTATATTGTCTCAGTTATGTTACTGTACCGTAAAAGCATGCAAATAGGGTTAAAAAATACGATCTCATCCACACTTGACTATAACTTACCTTCCTTCCAATCGGTCATATCTGAATGTTTGCATCATGCTTGATTCATGTACTCTTCCTAATCTTTCGTCCATCTATTGCAGAGAGATGAATTTGCGTAGCAGATATGCCACCACCGGAGATGACAGGTCTCCAGGGTTCAGCGTCCAATCGCTTGGAGAGGTCTCAATGACTCCTCGACTTCCAGGACCGGATGGACAGACTAACAATCCGGTTCTACGAGCTCCTTCCACGGTGTCTTATAGGGCTTTTCCAGCTCTACCAGCACCGCAGGACGGCTAAATACAACTATTCCAATTCTTCCAAATGATGATGCAGGAACAGAGACAATATACTACCGCACTGGCTGTCGAGCAGAGGCAGCAAGCAACAGAGCAGAGGCGGGAATCCGCTGAAATAAGTCAGGGATTCCAGGCAGCACTTGAGAGGTTGGTTGCACCAGCACCCGTACCAGCTCAAGCACTAGTCCCAGTGCCACAAGCACGTGTTGGTTCGGTAAAGGATTTTGTGCAGATGGGTCCCAAGCCGTATAAGGGCAATGAGATCCCAGAGGAGACCACAACCTGGATAATAAGTACCAAGAAGCTATTAGAGGCATCCCAGTTGCCTACGGATTTATGGATGACAGGCATGAGGACCCATCTAAAAGGAAATGCTCATCACTGGTAGGAATTATTGGAGCACCAATTGGGTACACGCCAGACTTGGGAGCAGTTCTTGGAATACTTTGAGAAGAAATACTTTCTGACCATCGTGAAGGATGTATTGTACAATCAATTCCTCCATCTAGAGCAGGAAAATAAGACATTCGATAAGTAAGATGCAGAGTTTAGCCGCCTTAGTAGATATAGCTCCGTTCTGATACCCAATAACTTGGAGAAAGCTAAGAGATTTCATCACGGGCTGACTCAAGAGCTCCAAGACTATACCAACTCATAGTCCCGGATTTCTTATGCCGAGTTATTGACGGAGGCCAGGATCCATGAGGCCATCAGCAAGGGAAAAGGTAATCAACAACAAAATCAGCAAGGACCATCAAAGACGCAACAAGGAGGGGCCATTATACGCCCTTTGGCACATCAACAGCCACATCAACAACAGAGAGCGAACCATACTAGATTCAGGAGAAGCCCCACTATAGTTACTACGGGAAGCGAGGACACATTATGAGGGATTATCGGCTTCGCTTAGGGCAGTGTATGAGATGTGGTTCTGGGCAACATATGGCCAGAGACTGTTCGGTGCAGCTGACCTTGTCGCTTCCACAGCCGACGCAGAGGCTAGCACTTCCAACACCGAAGCTATCTCAGCAGATGACAAGGCCAGGAGCACCAGGTGCGGGAGCACCTCGACCTCCAGCAGGTGGAGGATTCCAGCGGGGACTACCACTACCAACTCAGGAGGACCAGTTCGTGAGGGCCAGGTCACATGGACTACCTCAAAGGACTGGACAGGCTTTTTCTATGGAGAGAGATGACACGGAGCAGGAGATTGATGTTATAGTAGGTATCACCCTTATTTCTACTTTTCTTGTTGTGACATTATTTAATACGGGAGCCACACACTCGTTCATATCTTCTAGTTTTGTTGCCAAGCACAATATTACCAATACACATTTGCCTAGTTGTGTTAGAATTCACACCGGGGGTGGAGTTGTACATGTTAGTGTTTGTAGATTTTCTCTATAGTGATTCGCGGAAGAGAGATGAAAGCTCGACTATTAGTCTTTTCTATGCCAAACTTTGATGTTATCCTTGGGATGGATTGGCTAAGCAAGTACCATGCTTTTTTCAACTGCTACGGAGGAAGCATTCTCTTTAAGGTACCAGGCTAGCCGGCGCTCGAGTTTACATGAGGATCCACAGAGGTTCTTTGTCACGCCCCGGCCCTGAGGGCCTCCCGACCACCGTTCCCCCACCGGATCAGATATGAATTACCATACCTCGGTGCTCCAACGGGGCGCGTATGGCCGTTTGATACTAGGATGTGATGTCGTACGAGCCTGGAGTTGTGCCTGCATAAGGCAACATCGTTCAAGTTTGTTGGCTATTATCTCATCAATCAAGTAAGCAGCGGAGGGACATTGTTGCAAGCATTTATGCGTCTAAGTATTCGGGGCAAATCGAGGGACTGGGTTCTCTGTTTACAAAGGCATCGTTCCATACATTATGCCCCTTTATACGAAAGCATGCTCGAGGCAATCGAAGCCAGATTTCTGGGTCTTTGGGATGAGGCATGCCTATCGCTCCCTCGGATGATCCAGTACCTGCAAGCAAGCAAACTGTTGATGGGTCAGCACTTTTATAAGTATTGACGAGTATAAACAACTGAACAGAAGCAAACATTCAGTAAAACCAACACTAAGTAATCATATTATAAAATATTACATTACTAGTGATCTTTTTAGTTTTACCTATGTTCGTTACATGCAGCAAAAGAATGAAGTCATATTACTTTATTTTGGAAACATCTTTAAAAACAGAGTTTTATATTCGATATAAGCAAGACAAGCCGATTATTCTGTTATCAGGGTATGCATAGCGTGTCTCGTGAGCTATACTCAAAGACTCTAGGGACAAATGCACATCTAGACACCAATGCACATCTAGAGGCAGTCCTCTATCATGCCAACACAATGACTATCTTATATGCAGTGCGGTCGTCGAGTAACTCAGGATCGGCAGTGGTTGATCCAGCCAATGACTCATTTATTTGATGCTATTGGCAGCTGTGACACACGGTTGCTTTCTACTATCTCTGTAGAAGCCGCGACACATGGTTCAGCTCTCAACCAATAGACATTATCCGACCGATACGAATGCATGAAACAGTATCAAATAAACTCTAGGATGCAGATGAGACGAACCATCAGAACATATATCTTTGTTGCGGGGCAAGCTGCCTTATCTTTGAACACATTCAAGCACACAATATGGTTCTCTCGAAGCATCGGCGATAGTGGAACATGTTCATGCAAACTCTTAGTCTTAGACAAGTATTTCAGGGTCTCTTAGTTAAGCAGACAAGTTCGTTTCAAAGACAAGCTATGTGAGTTCACTTATTAGCATGCAAGGCAGGTTCTTTCATTCTCTTATGAAAATAAGCATTCAAAAACTCAGATTCATTATTAAGGCATGCAAGAATCAGAGAATAAAGTTTTGTCCACTCACCTTGATACATAGTGCCGATGTGGAGCAGGACACTACATACTTACCCACCAACAAAAAGTTTCGTCCTCGAAACTTCAAGGATAAACTTTTCGATATTCCGAGCAGCGATAGTCCTCATCCCTCGCCATACTCAATCGAAACAATCAAATACAGAAAATATTTACACAACTTTGAGAATATCTATGGACTTATTATATGGAACGCTCTATTGTAATACAATATCGAGCAAATCTTAAAGTTCATAGCAACGGATTAGGCAAAGAATCAAATCCGCTCTGATACCATTATGTCACACCCTGGCACCGAGGGCCTCCCGACCACGGTTCCCCCGTCGGATCGGATGCGAATCACCACGCCTCGGCGCTCCAACTGGGCGCATATGGCCGTTTGATACCGGAATGTGATACCGTGCGAGCCTGGGGTTGCGCCCGCATAAGGCAACATCATTCAAGTTTGTTGGCTATCATCGCATCAATCGAGTAAGCAGAGGAGGGACATTGTTGCAAGCATTTATGCATTTGAGTATTCGGGGCAAATTAAGGGACTGGGTTCTCTGTTTACAAAGGCATCGTTCCATACATTATACCCCTTTATACGAAAGCATGCTCGAGGCAATCGAAGCTAGATTTCTGGGTCTTGGGGATGAGGCATGCCTATCTCTCCCTCGGACGATCCAGCGCACAAGGCAACATCATTCAAGTTTGTTGGCTATCATCGCATCAATCGAGTAAGCAGAGGAGGGACATTGTTGCAAGCATTTATGCGTTTGAGTATTCGGGGCAAATTAAGGGACTGGGTTCTCTGTTTACAAAGGCATCGTTCCATACATTATACCCCTTTATACGAAAGCATGCTCGAGGCAATCGAAGCTAGATTTTTGGGTCTTGGGGATGAGGTACGCCTATCTCTCCCTCGGACGATCCAGTACCTGTAAGCAAGCAAACTGTTGGTGGATCAGCACTTTTATAAGTACTGGTGAGTATAAACAACTAAACAGAAGCAAACATTCACTAAAACCAATAATAAGTAACCATGTTATAAAATATTACATTACTAGTAATCTTTCTAGTTTTATCTATGTTCGTTACATGTAGCAGAAGAATAGAGTCATATTACTTTGTTTTGGAAATATCTTTAAAAACAAAGTTTTATATTCGATATAAGCAAGATAAGCTGATTGTTCTGTTATCAGGGTGTGCGCAGCGTGTCTCGTGAGCTATACTCATAGACTCTAGGGACAAATGCACATCTAGACACAAATGCACATCTAGGGGCAGTCCTCTATCAAGCCAATACAATAAACTATCTTATATGCAGTACGGTCCCCGAGTAAATCATGACCGGCAGCGGTTAATCCAGCTAACCAATGACTCATTTATCTGATGTTATTGGCAGTTATGACACATGGTTGCTTTCCACTATCTCTGTAGCAGCCGTGACACATGGTTCAGCTCTCCACCAATAGCCATTATCCGATCGATGTGAATGCATGAAACACTATCAAATAAAATCTAGGATGCAGATGAGATGAACCATCAGACCATATATCTTTGTTGCGGGACAAGCCGCCTTATCTTTGAACACATTCAAGCACACGATATGGTTCTCTTAAAGCATAGGCGATAGTGGAACATGTTCATGCAAACTCTTAGTCTTAGACAAGTATTTCAGGGTCTCTTAGTTAAGCAGATAAGTTTGTTTCAAAGACAAGCTAGGTGAGTTCACTTATTAGCATGCAAGGCAATTTTAATCATTCTCTTATGAAAACAAGCATTCAAAAACTCATATTCATTATTAAGGCATGTAAGAATCAGAGAACAAAGTTCTGCCCACTCACCTTGATACATAGTGCCTACGTGGAGCATTCACTACATTCTTGGTGGTGTTCAGATGGCATTGGACAATGTCATTTATCACCCTATTATTTTAGAGTTTGAGGATGTCTTTCTAGATGATTTTCCAGGACTTCCTCCGGACAGAGATATTGAATTCTCGATTGAGTTGACCCCAGAAGAAGCACCCATAACGTCACATGTTTACAGATTTACGAAGAAGGAGATAGATGAACTGAAGGTGTAGTTAAAGGTATTAGAAGAGAAAGGCTTCATCTGACCAAGTGCATCACCCTGGGGAGCCCCAATATTGTTTGTACCCAAGAAGGATGGGTTAGTGCGCATGTACATTGACTACAGGGCCTTGAATGATGTGTCTGTGAAGAATAAGTACCCTTTGCCACCTATTGATGACTTATTTGATCAGCTTAATGTGTAAACCCCCTGAAATTTCAAATTATTAAATCTTGGATTTTTCCAATTTTCTGAAATTTTCTGTAACTAAAATCATGGTTTTCAATTATTAAATGATTTTTAATTGCTAATAAATAATATTAAAATATTATGAAAATAATATTTTTGGGTGTAAAATGAAAAACTGGACTTAGGGTAATTTTCTGGGATTTTTTTTGGGCATCAGACCTATTTTTAAAAGCCTAAAAACTATTTTTCTAAATTAATTAATTAAATAATATTATTATTTATTATTATTATTATTATTATTATTATGATTTACTGTTTTTTTAATTTTATTCGGATTCTGGGCCCGGCCCGGCCCAGTGGGCCGAGCCCGTTAGAGAACCCAGCCCCAACCCCATTGCCTTAGCGGGTCGGGCGGGTCCGCTCACCCGGATCCGCGCCCGACCCGACCCGTCGGCTGTCACCCTCCCCGTTCTCCCACGACGCGGAAATCCCGCCGCCCGCCGCGTTCTCCGGCGACGTGGCCATGCCCTCCGCCACAACCGCGCCTCCCCCTCCGGATCATCCGCCCACGTCCCCGGCCAGCCCCTCCGCGGCTTCCCCTATATATTTCCCCATCTCCGCCTCCTTTTCCCCCACCCGAAACCCTAACTCACCCTTTTCCGGCCACCCCTTCACCGGAGCCCCGCCCTCTGCACCGCACGACACCGCCCCTGCGGCGACCTCCCCCAGGCGGAGCTCCTCCTCCTCTCCTCTCCCCTTCCTCCACCTCCCCAGGCGGCAGCAGACCCCGACCCCGTGTTCATCTTCCTCCCCTCTTCTTCTCAGCCCGCCGCCGGCCATCCCGAGCCCCCGCGACGCTGCTCGACGACCGCCGTGACCTCGCCGACCGACGGCGTACCCTCCAGCAGCACCGGATACGCCGCGGACACGACCCAGACGCGGATACGAGCCGGACACGCCGCTGACACGTCCAGGACACGAGCTCGATTCGGACTCGAAAACCCTGATTTCTCGGTCCCCTTCAGGTACTCGTATCTTGCAACCCTGATCTCCGTTTTCGATTCCGTAAATTTCTACGCTTAGCCTGTATGACCCTCTCGGTGTCCGGACAAACTGTTCGGGACATCGCGGCCTGTGGCGATCGCACACCGCGATCCAAAAACAGGAAAAACCAGACCCTGTTTCACCCCGGAACTGAGTACGCCCCGCCAAACGGGACGACTTGGTCGCGCGCGATCTTCACAGATACGTGCGCAGCGTTGATACGGACGTGTGAGATTTTGCGGAAGCTGATTCGGGTGTGCGTGCACACCGGAATCAACGCGTATCCGCGGACATCGCCCCGTATCCGCATTTTCTGCAATTCACCCTAACTTCGTGCACACACGTCGGATCGAGACGGAACTTGCGCCATCGGACTCGTAGCAATACGCTGGTCCTGTGGGTCAAGTTTGGTTCGATTCTGAGAACGTTGACGGAATCACGTGTCGCGGGCCCCACAGGCCCCGCTCGACGGGCGATTTTGT
This sequence comes from Iris macrosiphon, assembly GCA_036927795.1. Classification (NCBI taxonomy): domain Eukaryota; kingdom Viridiplantae; phylum Streptophyta; class Magnoliopsida; order Asparagales; family Iridaceae; genus Iris; species Iris macrosiphon. The sequence continues at coordinate 70,641,214 of JAYESA010000019.1, read as the reverse complement.
GTTCGGCTCATCGGAATCCAAATCTGGAAGTTCCGTTGGGCTCGTATCAGCGTTCCTGACCTGTTGACACTAAGTTTGGTGAATTTGGAGACTGTTGACCCGGACACGTTTTTCGGTGCAAAGCGGGCCCACCGGCGGACCCCGTTTTGACCCGAAACTGCCGTTTTTGCCCTTGTCTCCAAATTGGACCCAAGGACAGGCGTTTCTAGCTATTGGATATCTTCTGAGCGTGATGGTAATGTTTATTTTAGCTTTTGGACTCATCTCTGGAAACTTCCCCTAGAACAATTAATCGGATCCAAACAACAGGCAAGTACCTGCACTTCAAATTAATCTTTATATTGTGATAATTAAATTCCCTGCTCTACTAATACCCTTGCTGATTACACGAAGTGTTAAAGTACTATATTTTATGTCTTGAATATTGGAGTTCATGTCTAGTTTTTCGTGTCGGGTGGGAGAATACTAGGAGGCATGTAGTTTACCCTTTCCCCCGATTGTGCAATAACTGTTGGCCGGATCTCGATGGTATTGTATGATAGCCGCCTAGGACGGCCAGATTAGCCTTATAAACCCCTACATGCCAACTATGTATTCTAAAAAACAAATACAAGTTTCATACAGATAATTTCTGATCATGTTATATTTCTTGCTGACTGTTGTAGCCTCATTTCCTGTCTCATTTATGTCTGTTTTCTCATATTCCTGTTTATAGCATTAACCCTGAGATATTGATGTTCTTTTATGCAATTTCCTCAACAATGATACTCAATTTAATTGTCATACATATTTAGTTTAATCTTGTTGTGCACTGTGTACTTTGCTCCTTTCCTGACTGGATCCGTTGTTTAGGCAATGATGAGAACCTTGCCCCTACCTATTATGGACCCTATGAGCCAGCAGGTGGTACAGTTGCGGAGCCGGTTCCCACCCAGGAGACTACTCCTGCAGAGTAGTTAACATTAGTTGTTTATTTTCCTTTCCTCTTAGTAATCGGGTTTGTCCCCGATATAAATCTTTGGTTCTGTAATAAACTCTGGATCTGATTATCACATTCTGGTTATAAAATCTTAGCATTCTTTTCCTGTTATTCTCCTTGCCCATTTAATTGTTGTGAATGAGCTAGATTTATTACTTGTGGTCATGCCCTAGACAGCGTACTACCGCCGATTCTGCGGCGTAGGCTGGACGTACCCACGTACTCGTGCCCGAATATCCGGGTGCGGGTCGTGACACGTTTTTATGGTGGCCCATGCAGGTCTACGACTAAATTGTTCGGTTTCAACTAAGGGACCGAACAGGCCTGCAATAAAATTGAGGATTCTAGGAAAAGCTCATTCACAGTATAGGGTCCTTATTTCCATTCTTGGTATCATTTCGGATCAATTTCCTATCGCCCTTGATTTCCAAGTAATCTATTCTGATCTTTCTATCCCTTCATTTTCCAGAATGGTTCAGACGAGGAACACAGTAGGAGGCACATCAGAACCAGCTGAGCAGAATGTGCCCGAGACTCTTGCACTTCCGCCGCCTCCATCTGTTCCAGCAGTTACTCTAGATGGGGCACAGCTACTAGGAGTATTCCAAGGATTGGTGGAATCCCAGAAAGAACAGACTGCACTTCTGTGGACCAGCCTCTCAGAAGCTATTAAGTCCCAGGAATCGCCACTCAAGAGGCCAGGAAGTGCCAAAGACTTCAAGAACCTTAAACCCCTGGAATTCTATGGAACTGAGGGCATTCTCTACGCCGATGAATGGATAGAGAACGTAGAGCGACTCCTGAAGACTGCTCGGGTCCCTGATGATCTCAAAGTGGAGTCTGCAAGCCTGCAACTGTTCAACATAGCTCGGACCTGGTTTAGAGACGAACCTCAACTATCTGCTCCTGACCTCACCTGGGAGGACTTCAAGAGACTGTTCAAGGAGAAATTCTACCCCGAAGTGGCTCGGGAAGCTCTCGAAAGCCAATTCGAGAGACTGGAGCAAGGTAACCTATCTGTTGATGAGTATACTGCTGAATTTAGCAGGTTAAGCCACTTTGCGGAGTGCATGGTTCGTACCCCGGAGGACAGAGCCCGTAGATTCAAGAAGGGGCTGTCTCCGGATATTCGCCTTGCTGTCACCACCAGCCGAGCCCGCACCTATGAGGAAATCTTAAACGTGGCACAAGGCATTGAGAGAGACATGGGGCATAAGCTAAAGCGAGAAAGAGATACCGGAAATGCGGGACCCAACAAACGCCCTTTTCAACAACAACAACAGCAGAGGGCCCCGTAGCAAACACAGCGTCCACTTCCTCGAGCTCCAGCACCCCAACATCAGGCTCAAGGACAGAACCAACAAGCTCTCACTTGTGGCTTTTGTCATAAACAAGGTCACATTTGGCGAGTTTGTAGGAAGAGACTCGGTACCTGTCTATATTGTGACTCACCAGAACATCAAGTGAGGGACTGTCCCGCTACTCCGAGACGCGGACAAGCTTACGTAATGACCGTGGAGGACGCGCAGACTCTCGGAGTAGCCAATGCGCGTAAGTGATTCGTAGATACCTTTTTCTAGTATTGTTTTCGTGCCTATTGGTTCGTGACCTCAGCCCCAACCTAGTAATTTTGAACTTGCTAAATAATCTAGTATGCTTTTAAATTTGATAACTGTAGAGATTTTGAGAGTTCTTTTGCTATTGTGTTTATTTTGTGTTACTCTGTGAACTTCAATAATTTTGTACCTCCTTTCATCATCATCTAGCGCACTTAATTTTGATGTACTTTGTTTATGCTGCTATTCTATAGCCTAGTTTTGCAAGCTTACTCTTTATCAGGCTTGTTCATGACACCTGTATTATTGGACGCGTACACTAATACAAATGTCTATTCAGAATCAGTGTATTACGGTCTGATCAACCTTAGTGCATTTTGATTCGCACTTCGTACGACTACTTTACGTGGATTGAGATACGTAGTGATTAGTAGACAAATATACCTGACCAAGACATGCTGAGCATATCGTATCAGTTATATAACTGAACTAATACGAGCATGCGAATAAATGACTACCAGAATAGAATCTCAATCCATACCCGCCTGACAAATCCCATTAGAATTCTTTTAACGCCTTGGTCCCTATACCTCTGTTCTACCACCTCGCCCTTAAACTCTTTATTATTAATCCTCGTCTTCCCTCATTTAGGGAAGACAAAATCCTGTGTTTAATATAAGTTGAATTGTAGTGCTAAGACATACCCCTCAGACCGGTCAAATTGATGATAACCTCTATGACTAAGGGAATACCATAGGTGGTGTATTTTGTTGCAGACTTAAAAGATTTAATAACATGATTTATTAAGTTGGACCTAGCTTTACTAGTTGTACAGCCTTAGAGGATATATGGGTAAAATTCTAAGTTGGGTAGCGACCGCAATCAAGTGAGATTGGACCGAGAGGACCCTGCTACAATTTTAAATTTCGAGGACGAAATTTCTGTAAGTTGGGTAGGTTGTAAACCCCCTGAAATTTTAAATTATTAAATCTTGGATTTTTCCAATTTTCTGGAATTTTCTGTAACTAAAATCATGGTTTTCAATTATTAAATGATTTTTAATTGCTAATAAATAATATTAAAATATTATGAAAATAATATTTTTGGGTGTAAAATGAAAAACTGGACTTAGGGTAATTTTCTGGGATTTTTTTTTGGGCATCAGACCTATTTTTAAAAGCCTAAAAACTATTTTTCTAAATTAATTAATTAAATAATATTATTATTTATTATTATTATTATTATTATTATTATGATTTACTGTTTTTTTAATTTTATTCGGATTCTGGGCCCGGCCCGGCCCAGTGGGCCGAGCCCGTTAGAGAACCCAGCCCCAACCCCATTGCCTTAGCGGGTCGGGCGGGTCCGCTCACCCGGATCCGCGCCCGACCCGACCCGTCGGCTGTCACCCTCCCCGTTCTCCCACGACGCGGAAATCCCGTCGCCCGCCGCGTTCTCCGGCGACGTGGCCACGCCCTCCGCCACAACCGCGCCTCCCCCTCCGGATCATCCGCCCACGTCCCCGGCCAGCCCCTCCGCGGCTTCCCCTATATATTTCCCCATCTCCGCCTCCTTTTCCCCCACCCGAAACCCTAACTCACCCTTTTCCGGCCACCACTTCACCGGAGCCCCGCCCTCTGCACCGCACGACACCGCCCCTGCGGCGACCTCCCCCAGGCGGAGCTCCTCCTCCTCTCCTCTCCCCTTCCTCCACCTCCCCAGGCGGCAGCAGACCCCGACCCCGTGTTCATCTTCCTCCCCTCTTCTTCTCAGCCCGCCGCCGGCCATCCCGAGCCCCCGCGACGCCGCTCGACGACCGCCGTGACCTCGCCGACCGACGGCGTACCCTCCAGCAGCACCGGACACGCCGCGGACACGACCCAGACGCGGATACGAGCCGGACACGCCGCTGACACGTCCAGGACACGAGCTCGATTCGGACTCGAAAACCCTGATTTTTCGGTCCCCTTCAGGTACTCGTATCTTGCAACCCTGATCTCCGTTTTTGATTTCGTAAATACCTACGCGTAGCCTGTATGACCCTCTCGGTGTCCGGACAAACTGTTCGGGACATCGCGGCCTGTGGCGATCGCACACCGCGATCCAAAAACAGGAAAAACCAGACCCTGTTTCACCCCGGAACTGAGTACGTCCCGCCAAACGGGACGACTTGGTCGCGCACGGTCTTCACAGATACGTGCGCAGCGTTGATACGGACGTGTGAGATTTTGCGGAAGCTGATTCGGGTGTGCGTGCACACCGGAATCAACGCGTATCCGCGGACATCGCCCCGTATCCGCATTTTCTGCAATTCACCCTAACTTCGTGCACACACGTCGGATCGAGACGGAACTTGCGCCATCGGACTCGTAGCAATACGCTGGTCCTGTGGGTCAAGTTTGGTTCGATTCTGAGAACGTTGACGGAATCGCGTGTCGCGGGCCCCACAGGCCCCGCTCGACGGGCGATTTTGTGTTCGGCTCATCGGAATCCAAATCTGGAAGTTCCGTTGGGCTCGTATCAGCGTTCCTGACCTGTTGACACTAAGTTTGGTGAATTTGGAGACTGTTGACCCGGACACGTTTTTCGGTGCAAAGCGGGCCCACCGGCGGACCCCGTTTTGACCCGAAACTGCCGTTTTTGCCCTTGTCTCCAAATTGGACCCAAGGACAGGCGTTTCTAGCTATTGGATATCTTCTGAGCGTGATGGTAATGTTTATTTCAGCTTTTGGACTCATCTCTGGAAACTTCCCCTAGAACAATTAATCGGATCCAAACAACAGGCAAGTACCTGCACTTCAAATTAATCTTTATATTGTGATAATTAAATTCCCTGCTCTACTAATACCCTTGCTGATTACACGAAGTGTTAAAGTACTGTATTTCATGTCTTGAATATTGGAGTTCATGTCTAGTTTTTCGTGTCGGGTGGGAGAATACTAGGAGGCATGTAGTTTACCCTTTCCCCCGATTGTGCAATAACTGTTGGCCGGATCTCGATGGTATTGTATGATAGCCGCCTAGGACGGCCAGATTAGCCTTATAAACCCCTACATACCAACTATGTATTCTAAAAAACAAACACAAGTTTCATACAGATAATTTCTGATCATGTTATATTTCTTGCTGACTGTTGTAGCCTCATTTCCTGTCTCATTTATGTCTGTTTTCTCATATTCCTGTTTACAGCATTAACCCTGAGATATTGATGTTCTTTTATGCAATTTCCTCAACAATGATACTCAATTTAATTGTCATACATATTTAGTTTAATCTTGTTGTGCACTGTGTACTTTGCTCCTTTCCTGACTGGATCCGTTGTTTAGGCAATGATGAGAACCTTGCCCCTACCTATTATGGACCCTATGAGCCAGCAGGTGGTACAGTTGCGGAGCCGGTTCCCACCCAGGAGACTACTCCTGCAGAGTAGTTAACATTAGTTGTTTATTTTCCTTTCCTCTTAGTAATCGGGTTTGTCCCCGATATAAATCTTTGGTTCTGTAATAAACTCTGGATCTGATTATCACATTCTGGTTATAAAATCTTAGCATTCTTTTCCTGTTATTCTCCTTGCCCATTTAATTGTTGTGAATGAGCTAGATTTATTACTTGTGGTCATGCCCTAGACAGCGTACTATCGCCGATTCTGCGGCGTAGGCTGGACGTACCCACGTACTCGTGCCCGAATATCCGGGTGCGGGTCGTGACATAATGGATCCAAGGTATTCTCGAAGATAGACTTGACATCTGGATATTACCAGGTGATGGTGTGGAAGCAGGATATTCCGAAGACTGTATTTAGTGCGAGATATGGACACTACAAGTTTTTGGTCATACCATTTGGATTGACTAATGCTCCAGCTATCTTTATGGACTTGATGAATCGAGTCTTCTATCAATATTTGGACCAATTCGTGGTTGTCTTCAAGATGACATCCTTGTCTATTCAAAGAGCCACGAGGAGCATGAGAAGCACCTGCGGATTATCTTAGAGATATTGAAGAGAGAGCGATTGTATGTAAAGCTCAGCAAATACGAGTTCTTCTTGGATAAGGTCTCTTTCCTTGGGTATGTCGTCATTTGAGATGGTATTTCAGTAGATCCAGAGAAAATCTCGGCTGTTGAGATATGGCCCATTCCTAAGTCGGTATCGGAGGTGAGGAGTTTCCTTGGACTTGTGGGATATTACTGTCAGTTTATGGAAAGCTTCTCGAGGATAGCAGAGCCTATGACTCGGCTGATGTGCAAGGACTGAGAGTTCATATGGATGGATGAGTGTCAAGCCACTTTTGAGGAGTTGAAGAAGTGACTGACTACAGACTAGTGTTGACCATTTCATCAGGATCAGGAGACTACGTGATCTACAACAATGCGTCAGAAAAAGGCTTGAGATGCGTATTAATGTAGCATGGCAAGGTGATTGTATATGCATCTAGATAGTTGAGAGTATAAGAAAAAAATTATCCAACTCATGACTTGGAGCTTGTAGCCGTTATTTTTGCCATGAAGCTGTGGAGACATTACTTATATGGGGAACGAGTAAAGATCTATACTGACCATAAAAGCCTCAAGTATGTCTTCACGCAGAAGGAGCTGAATATGAGGCAATGCCGGTAGCTTAAGTTGATGAAGGACTTCGAGATAGAGTTGCATTATCACCCAAGCAAGACTAATGTAGTAGTAGATGCGTTAAGTCAAAAGCCTACGGTGCTATTCTTGATGACTCAAAGGGAGTTACAGGAGGACTTGCAAGAGCTTGGTATAGAGGTTGTATTACCTGGATCAGATGGGACACGAGCCAACTTGCAAGTGAAGTCATCGCTAGTAGAGAGAATAAGGACATCTTTTCTTATGGATGCTAGATTGAGGAGGTTGAGAGAGAGGACCGAGACTAGAAAGCAGACAGGACTGCACATTCATGATGACGAGACATTACGATGTGGTGATCGCCTATATGTTCCTAATGGAGAGCTTCGGCAGGAGATGATGCCAGAGACTCATAGTTCGATATATTCTATTCATCCTGGAAGCACCAAGATGTACAATAACTTATGATAGCACTTCTGGTGGCATGGGATAAAAAAGGAGATAGCTCGCTTCATGGCCAAATGTCTAGTGTGCCAGTAGGTCAAGGCTAAACATCAGAGGACAGAAGGGCTACTACAACCACTTTCGATTCCTGAGTGGAAGTGGGAGCACATCACTATGGACTTTGTTACGGGTTTTTCGAAGAGTCCAAATGGGTAAGATATTGTTTAGGTGATCGTAGATTGACTCGCTAAGTCCGCTCATTTCTTGCCCTTCCAAGTTGGCCAGTCTACGAAAGCTTTGGCTGACTTATACATGAGGTAGATCATGAGATTATACGACATTTCGGTTAGCATTGTGTCAAAAATGTACTCGCGTTTCATATCTCACTTTTGTAGGAGCATGCATGAGAGTCTTGGGACTCGTTTGAAGTTTTGTACGTCTTATCATCCACAGACAGATGGGCAGTTAGAACATACTATTCAGACATTGGAGGACATGTTGTGGACATGCATGCTGGACTTTGGGGGATCATAGGAGGATCGCTTGCATCTTGTGGAGTTTTCTTACCACAATAGCTATTATACGAGCATTCAGATGGCTCCATTTGAAGCTTTGTACGATAGTAAGTGTAGGTCTCCCATGTGTTGGAGTAATATGGGAGAACGTCGGATCTTGGGGCCATAGTTGGTTGTCAGCACTGTGGAAAAAGTAAAGAGGATACATGGGCACTTGTGAGCAGCGCAAGACAGACAGAGGCAGTGTATAGATCTTCATCGTCATCCTTTGGAGTTCATGGAAGGCGATCATGTCTTCTTGAGGTTATCACGCACTGGAGGCACTATTTTCTTCGGAGGACGGGGCAATTAAGTCCAAGGTATATTGGACTGTTTGATGTGTTGGAGCGAGTTGGAGAAGTTGCGTATCGACTGGCACTACCACCTTCGCTTGAGGGAGTACATGATGTATTCCATGTGTCATAATTAAGGCGATAAGTGGCAGATAGCAGTCATGTTCTCGATCACTCTGAGATCACCATTGGGCTGAGCTTGTCATACCAAGAGCAACCCATAGATATTCTTGATCATCGAGAGAAGGTGTTGCAGAATGAGTATATTCCTTTGGTTCGCGTGGTATGGAGACATTACTCGCCAGGAGAATACACTTCGGAGCGCGAGGATGACATGTGCAACCGCTTTCTGTATCTGTTCAAAGATCAAGGTATGATCTTACTTTGTTCTTTTCTCTCGTATAATATTCTCGCTTCCTTATCGTGCTTTAGTTTTAATTTTGAGGACAAATTTTTTGTAAGTATGGTAGAATGTAGCCTCCCCTAAATTTTCTAGGATTTTTCTTTAATATTAATAGGAATAATAATAGGTATGATGGCAATATAGCAATAATTAATAATAATAATAACCAAAATAAAATAAAACAATTATTTTATAAAAATAATGGTAATTATAATAATTAACGAATGAGAAAATACACACACACACACACACACACACACACACACACACACACACACACACACATATATATATATATATATATATTTGAATGTATATATGTTCAAATATATAAGCAATAAAGAATAGAAATATATATAAATAAATTAGATAAAAAAAATAATAAAGAAGAAGTAATAGGCAAACACAACCACCACCATAACCACTTACACCACAACCCAACATACAACAACAACAACCCCCCCCCCCAGCGTGAACGACCCCAACCTAGGAGTTCCCAACCCGCCTACCTATGTTTATATACATATATGTATAACAAATGAAAACCCAAACCAAAGAACAGCCACCACAGACCTTCCCCATCATCTGTCGACCGCCGCAGACGCCAAAGCACCGCCGTTGAACCGCCGCCGCTGACCTGACCCACACGCGTGGGCCAATCTCGGCAAAAACTGAACCCCAAGTACTCGTCTTCCCTACTAAATTTCTTCCTACATACGCGACCGAATTTTGATCCAGTTCTTTAGATTCAACCACAACATAAACACCTTCTAATATTTTCAAGTAGTTTTATGAGAACCACCCTATTTCTGATGTAAATTTATCCAAAACTTTTTGAAAAAACCATTGTTTTAGATATATGTGAATTAACATTATTCGAGACAAATATACTGTTTTGAAAGGAAATTTTCTCCCAATCGACCCAACCAAAATTCGATTTTCTTTTTCTGACACAAAGTCAATATAACCAGGATTTAAACGACCTATTATTTGCATATATTTAATCATTAGTTCTGTGCAAAAAAATTAGATTTAAAATCATGAAAAATAGTTTTTCAAGAACTTAGAAACTTGTTATACATAGTGCGTTCCGACAAACTGGACCACTAAGTCATGTACCAGTTGTACTGAAAGGAGCGTATGGTATATCCTGACGTACGGGTTTTCGTGAAAGTTGATTTGAACGTGTGTGCGTGTCAGAATCAACCCGTATCCGTAAAAAAAAATTTGTATCGGCATTTTACAATTTCCTCATTAGTTGGTAAATGCTTGTTAGAATGCGATAAAACTTGCGCCATTGGATTGGTTGTATCACTCTGGTCCTGTGACCCAAGTTTCAAGTAATTCTGAGACAATTGACCGAACCGGCTATTCGCGGGCCCCACGGGTTGACTTGACGAGCAAAATTATGATCGTCTCACCGGAATCCAAAATTGGACATACCGTTGAGTTTGTATCGTGGTTTAAGATTTGTCTGGTCCATGATATATCCAATTTAGAGTCCTTTACCCTCTGGCACGTATATCGATGCAAGTAGACCACATATGGACCCCGTTTTAGCCCAAAAATTAATGTTTGTCTCCGGTATCCAAACTGGACATAAGGGTAGAGTTTTCTAACTATCTCGCTGATTCTGGAGATGTTGGTGATGTTTATTTTATTATTCGGAGACGTTCTTTCAGAGCCCCTACTTTTCGGTTCCTTGTGCTTGACATTTGGACGCCTATATTTACAACTTGCTTGCCATACAAGTATACCTTGCCATAATACTGTTTAGTTATATTCAATTGCTGTATATTTATTTTCTATATTTTATTTTCATTTATTTTACTATATAAAACTATGCATCTAAGAATAACTTAGGTGCAACGATGGTTGTGTCACCTTTTGCCACTTATTTAATGTTTTGCATAACGACCTATGTTACGAGACCATCCCATGATGTTGAGGATTTCTTATGTTTCATTGGCCGTGATACATTTGTTACACGAGTGGAGTCTCATGTAGTACACGAACTTGCGTGATAGGCTGGCCATCTGTACGTATGGGACGTACGACGGATAGAAAATAATTGTTGATAGAAATGCATGTTAGGAGACCTGGCAGTTACTAGATGGTATCACCATGGCATGGATATGAGATAGATAAAGCATAGGATGGGGAGAACAACAAGTAGGCATATGGGCTCCTTTACACATTTTCTTTTGTAACCCGTACACTCCGTCGGAGATGCGTGGTCAGCTGACCTTTATGTTATATTATTTACAGGTGGCCTCTGACGATCGAAAGATGTTACGATTTTTAGGCCACTGATTCTCCGAGAGAGTCACGCCAATCCCATTTTTAGCCAGATAGCCCATACGTTGGAAAGTTATTCTCAAAAGTATATTTTACATAGACGGTTCGGCGACCCTTTGGATGTTATTTTCAGTATATTATGGCATATACTTTTTGTATCTTGTTACGTTCCTCTGAGGACTTGGTCCACTTCCAGGTATAGATGAGCAGGATTATCCGCAGGAGTATGGACCCGGGCCTGACGCATCATTCTTAGTTGAGGAAGTTTTACCTTCTGAGTACCAGTGATTACTTCATTGCTGATGGATCCTTAGTTGTTGTTTCTTTATTGACATTTATTTTATATTGGGATTTTGATCTCCTCTATCATTTTAGTTTTTAATATAGTCGATATGTAGTGAATTTGTCTCCACCCGACTATTATTCTTTTGATACTTCGTACTTGAGACATTTAGCTATTTATGTTTCTATTCCTTTACTTGTGCTTGTGGATGAGATATAGATGCCTGTGACTTGTGTTGAAAATATATGTTTCACTTATGAATTAATATTCATATTACAGTATACGTGTGTGTTATGATTTTTTCAACATATTAGAGTTGTCATATGCAAACGACTGACATGCAACGTATTCCTGGTCCTACATATTTTGGTACTAGGGCGTGACGGTCTACCCTTCTAATAGTCTCCTACTTATAAAGGGCTGAATGGTGTGTGGCTTGCAGCGTTACTGTTCCCTTCGTAATACTCTATCTCCATCCTGAGACTAGTCCTTCATGGCTATGTCAGTGACCTTCTGTTCATAAAGATTAAGTTAGCTCGAGTGTAGCAATCTATGTGTGAGTCATTGCATCGAAACAAAAAATCTGAAATATCTGAACAATCTGAGTAGAAGTAATTTGAGTAACACATCTGAATAGTCTGAGTAAAATATTTGTACGCCTGAGTATAATATATCTGAGTAGTCTAAGTAACTCATTCACCTGAGGCATGAAACACGCTCGTAGCAATAGTGTTTCCCTATGCGATTCTTTGATTTTGTTACATATATTTGTGCTTGGTTAACTTGATTTATCATGAATAGGGAAGGACAAAAGGTAAGTTGGTAAATTTTGTCGTGTTACTCTTATATTGCACGACGTACTGCAACTCGAGATAGGCTTTATATTCATATGCTATAAAACTGATCCTAAGGCAAGACTAGAAAGACAACAAGTAATAGAGTGCACATAACTAAGTGAACAAGTTTGGATTTGTTAAGCGAGCGAGAAGCATCCCCACCAGTGCATTATTGTACTGATAACCCACCTGATTGCTTACAGGGTGCGAAAGAACCTTGTTCGGTGCAGAGTTTTCTCTCGTGAGCACTAAGATGTTGGGCTAACTCTGGAGCCTTAGAGCATTGCGGCAGGAGCTGAAGCACATATACAGGATGTAATATATTGGAACATCACCTATGTATCATCCCAAAGTTGTAAGCTGCTTAGCATATTTTATTGTTTTGAGAGAGAAAAAGCATGAGCGACTTGTAATCTAGGCCTAGCGCCACTTGAAATAATTCTTTATTATCAATAAAGAGAACTATTTTTCTATATACTCATGGTGGTCAAATTTTTACTGTATTGGGACTATCTGTGCGGCTCTGTGGCTTAGCATTTCATCGGTCATTTCAGGTGCTTGCCTTATGAGGGCGCAACTTAGGCTCGTACGGCATCACGCCCATACGAGAACGTTTGGTCCTGCGGGATCGCTACGTGACATTTTGGTATCAAAGCCCGGCTTTAAGTCCTTGGTTTCGTATTGATATTCTCAGCTTTAAACTTTGTTCGTGGGTTATGTACAAAATTCTCTCTTTCAATGTCCCATAGAATATTCCATATAATTAGTCTAAATATTTTGAAAGTGCATGTGGATGGTTGGTTGAAACATGATTGTTATGCGAAGGCTATTGTGCCGAGTTGTGTTAGACTAGATGCGAATAGACTTGTGCTCGAGTTAGCATGTAATGTGTGAACCAGAATAGAGCTACTAGCGAGTTATTGTGTGGGACTAGAATATCATTCGGATGGGATAGCTATGCACACTGCCATTCGGCTAAGTCGTACTGAGTATCGCACACCTAGACCTTTGGGTACGAGCGAGTTACGAGCGAGATTCTGATATCGTTCAGATAATGATAAGTCAGAATTAGAATAAAATTTGATAGAGACGTTATCGGATTATCGTTAAGGAGAATATAAATGATTGTGCTCGGATTTTGAGGAATGGTTCGGTCGGATATTCGTGTCGATAAGTATAAATCAAGATATGGTTACGTGGTTGACTATTGATAGAGGTATATATATATATATATACAAGACAAAGATTATCGAGGCGACGAGAAGGGATCGTGCTTGAGTTTATGAAACGAATTGGATGGATATGCGAGTGAATGATGCGAATTCGATTGGGGACTTAATTGGATGACTTGATCCCTCAGTATTGTATGCGCTAGCCTCAGGGACGAGTAATCGATTTGAGAATAGAGTGGGTTTTGAGGATTCATATAGTAGCTCGAACCCTGAGTAGTATATGGATCATTTTGGAAATGTTCGAGCAAATCGAGGATTCGGAGTAGCAATGAGTCTATCAGCCAGCGATGTGATCGCGCAAAGACTTATATCAAGTATTGTTTAGTTAGTCGTGATTCGAATGTTTTCTATGAAGTTCGTTCGGATGATTTGAGAATGAGTTGTACGAATCAAAACGGCATCGAGTAAGGATTCACAGCGATGCAACAAATAGATATCTTGGTCGAGGAAACATTGTGGATCGTACGTACGATGAAAGATTGAATCGAATGGATTGAAACTTAAAATTTGAAATTGAGAACTCAAGGATGAGATCGAAGTTAGCATGATTGGAACGATAATGCGATAGTATATAGCGCGCATAAAAAATATATATTTAGAAGGATATCGCTCGATAGAATCTTGCCGAGTATGAATGTTATGGTTTTAAATTTGGAAGACTTGATACGATATCGATAGTTAGAGGATAGCTCAAGATTGATACAAGTTGTCGAGTTATATGGTTCAATAATTTGAGGTAGGTGATAACAGGGTTTGAACTTGAGTTAGACGAGCAATCTTGAATCTAGTTCAAAAGATAGCATTTGACATCAGGCCCGGATGAGAACGATTATCCTACGGGAGCGTTGGCATTATAGTTTCACATCCAGCGGGAATGATCAAACTCGCGGGAGATAAGGGCCTGACATGTTTGATGATTAGGCAGACGAACTCGATGAAATAGAACATAAAAAAGGTGAAAAGACTTTGGCTAGAGGATTTTTTAGTTGGATGAATGACGAGTAGATTATAAAATTGATCTTGTAACTTGGTTGTTGTGAGGAATCCTAGATGTGGACTATAAATTGATCAAACGATAATATTCAAGTTTTGGATTATTTGGCTAGTCAAATTTTGATGACGGTGTCACGCCAGATGTGGACGATTATCCTGCGGGAGCATTGGCGTGGTAATTTCACATTCAGCGGGGATGATCGAACTCATGGGAGATCAAAATATAATATTTAGTCAAAATTTGAATCAAGTTATATTCGGTGGATTTTGCGAGCGAATATATTATTGATGTTGGATAGCTTATAGTTTATGATTTGGATCAAAGATTTAGAAATTGAATCGTGACTTGGTGGTCTAGGCTTAGAGAATGGATAGGAGAATTCTATCAAACATATTGAGGAGATAGATTATAAAAATTGCTAGGTTTGATGTACGATATTAATATATCAAGGATTTGACTATACATACTTGTCGTAAGATGGCTTTGCTGAAACAGACTCGAACTTCTTGAACGAAAATTGCGAATGATAGTAGGATAATTTATGCTCAATATTTAGAAATCTGTGTAATATGATCTTGGGTAAAATATTTAGTACGAACGAACAATGGTTTGACCTTAGGAATTGGGACGAGAATCGTGCAACAAATTTGCACGATGAGATCATAAAATTTAACTGTACCTATGATCTTGTGAGCTGACCTAGCGGTTAGGCAGACAACCTTATGCTATGAGAGTGAAATAGTATAACCGACTTTAGAGTATAGCTCGTGTAAGATGATAAAACTGGGGCAGCAAGACATAGAGTTAGGACATGGATGTTAGTTGTTGGTTTAGATAGGTAGTGCGATAGAAAGGAACAAGACGGTATCGAGGATTTATCGGACAAAATGCTTACGATAGGAATTGTTAATGCTCAAGTAAAATTGGGATAACGAATGAATTGAGTTATTACTTAGAAGACACAGTAATGAATCATCAAATTTGCTAGAACGGTATAGCTTGGTTGATTCAAGACTTCGTTATCACTAAGCTAGTTGAAATGCATATATTTGAGGGATGCCTTAAATATGTACACGATCCAGACTCAGTGATATACTGAACTCAATATAGTAACTTGTCTGATTTTGCTATCACTAAGCTGGTTAAAATATATATGTTTGAGGGATACCTTGAATATGTACAAGATCCAGACTCAGTGATATGCTGAACTCGAATGCAGCTGCAAGTGAATTTGTTTAAATATGCATGGATGAGTTAACAATTTCAGTAAGTTAGCCTCAGCCTGAGACCTTTGTACACGGTGTCTTATATCATACCCCGTGTTTAGCGATATAGTTCTGCACTAGGCGCAGTAGAGATTGAGTTGGGGAATACCACAACTAAGTTGCGTATAGTTCGGTAGCATCGAAAGATAGAGTCTTTCGATGAAATTGACTAGGGCATGCTCACGATAGGATGAGTTTCGCTTAGGAAGTCTTAAGGATGAGACTTATTCTGAGTAGTGTATAATGTAATGACCCGCTCCGCTCAACGCAGAAACCCGATTCAAATAGCTTATGTGCAACAACCCGACCAGCCTTGCTCGGTGAGATAACTCGTTTGATGCAAAAATATTCAGTCGTGGCCCTTCAGAAGAAGTTCAGACTTAGACTTATCAAAGACGGCCGATGCGATACATCGCTAAAGGGTGGCTCTGATGAACTTGTCTTTGCTTAGCCTGCACATTTAAAATACAGATGATACATGCTACTTACTACGTAAAATACTTGACGCATGCTAATAAATGAGTTGAAACAACCTAGCTAAGGGAATAATCCCATACTTTATAAGTGCATCGAATATGGAATGAAACAATAGAACGATACTTGACTCTTGTACTGCATCTTTAGACGATAGCTTATGTTCTGAGTAGACTATCTTGCTTGCTCTTTAAAATGTTTAACCTGTACACTGATGCATGCTTAACACTTAGATTATGCCATAATTTGGAAGCACAACACTGAGCATGGTTCACTCTGTTTAGGCAGAAAGACTATCAAAACATTCATTTCGAGCAAAGTAATGGAAACATGGAAAGGCTTTGGGACCATAAGGTAGCCAAGGCAGTTCCCGTACCGAGAGCTGCGTAATGAAAGAAATAAAGATATAAATAAAGGAAAGTATCGAAAAGATTATAGTCGGGTATATCGGGGACGTGCAGCGGGGCTCGCTACCCACGCTGCATGGTGCATCGCCAATCCAGTCGATAATCTAAAATGGCTCGGGAGCTCATCAAGACTAAGAAAAGAGAATAACTGAATTATACTGAGAAATGACTGAACTATACTAAGAAATGACTGAGCTAAACTTTACTGGGAAATAACTGAACTGAACTGTACTGATATATGAAGATAAGATAATAACATGCATGGTCACGGACAACTCGTTCACGAAGTACTCCATTCCTCAGACGATCGCCGGGGCACCAGGATCGTGCCAGTCTAGGAGGAATTCAGGGAAATTGTGTTCCCAGGGGTGGCTAAGTGTAGATAGTCCACTGGGGGCAACGCAATATCAGGTAGTCGGGGGCCTTGGTAGTTAACACCTACGCTTGGTTGCCTGAGTCTCCCTTTTGATAGTCTCCCACTTATAAAGGGCAGAATGGTATATGGCGTGCAACGTTATTTTTCCTTCCGCAACACTCCATCTCCGTCCTGAGACTAGTCCTTTATGGCTATGCTAGTGACCTTCTGTTCATATAAATTAAGTTAGCTCGAGTGCAGCAATACGCGTACGAGTTATTGCATCTTAATAAGAAATCTGAAACATCTGAACAATCTACGTATAAGTAATCTGAGTAACACATCTGAATAGTCTGAGTAAAATATTTGTATGCCTGAGTGTTACACATCTGAGCAGTCTATGTATATCATTCACCTGAGGCATGAAACACGCTCGTAACACAAGTGTTTCCCTATGCAATTCTTTAATTTTTTTTACATATGTTTGTGCTTGGTTAACTTGATTTATCGTGAACAGGGATGGATAAATGGTAATTGGTAAGTTTTACCGTGTTACTCTTATATCATATGGTGCACTGCAATACGAGATAGGCTTTATATTCATATGCCATAAAATTGATCATAAGACAAGACTAGAAAGACAATAAGCAATATAGCGAACCTAACTAAGCGAACGTATTTGGATTTGTTGAACGGGCGAGAAGCATCCCCACCAATGCATTCATGTACTTATAATCCACCAGATTGCTTGCAGGGTATGGGAGAACCTCGTACTATGCAGAGTTTTCCTTTATGCGTACTAAGGCTTGGAGCTAACTCTTAAGCCTTGGAGCGTTGTGCTGGAGCTAAAGCACATATACATGACGTAATATATTGAAACATTGCCTATGTATCATCCTAAAGTTGTAAGCCGCTTGGCATATTTTATTATTTTTAGAGAGAGAGAGAGAATGAGCGGCCTAGTGCCGCTTGTAATAATTCTTCATTACCAATAACAATAAATATTTTCCTATATACTCGTGGTGGTTAAATTTTTGCTGTATTGGGACAATCTGTGCGACTCTATGGCTTAGCATTTCATCGGCCGTTTTAGGTGCTTGCCTTGTGCGGGCGTAACTTAGGCTCGCACGACGTCACGCCCATGCGAGGGCGTTCAGTCCTGCAGTACCGGGCCATGATAGTGGCATCGATTTATTCTACAAAACTGGGACATGACACTCGCCCACTGACCGGGTAGCAGAACCCTTGATTACGTGGCACAGAGATGTCGTAGGCAGTTCAAAAAAAATATTTTGGCTAGTATGTCTTTGGTCTATCATGATTTCGTCATATCATATATCCATGATTGATCTTGCTTTTAAAGAAAAATGTTGGCGAAAAAAGCAATATACATAGTAGCAAGTATGATATTATTTAATGCACATTAAGACTATGCCAAGTTTAAGTTTGAACAATATAGTGATTGCATGATTATTAGTAAAATTATAATACTAAACTTAATCAATTAACCATAAAAAAAACTTAATTTAATTATCGGGCTAATAATCTCTCCCTTTTTTATTATGTCAAATTGGTTAAAGTTTAACGTAGATATTAGATGTTTATATCACTAGTATGTAAAAGACGATAAGCACATATTACTAAAATTATACCTAAACTTCCTCTTCGCCTTTGGCATGATAAAAAATAAGCTTCCCTCGCTAAGAGATAAAATAAATTCAATCTTAAGTAGATAAATTAGAGCAAGAGTGTAGAATCATGAAAAAATCTACACCATGCACCAAATGAAGCCCCAAACCATGCGCAGTCATTAGCTAAGGGAAGCCAAAGCCATGCGCGGTTATGCACCAAATGTAGTCAAAGGTCATGCGCTAAGGGTAGCCAAAGGTAATGTGCTAGAGGCAGACATGCACCAAATACAGTCATGCTCCAATCAACGGACAAATTACTTCGTAGTATCATGCACCAACATTAACACAACGAAGGTCCCATGCAGCAGTATTTTTTTGAGGTAGTATTCCCATGTGATGGTATTTCTATGCGACAATATTCCTTATGCGTTGGAGTTTTCATACGTTAGTGTTCCCTTAAAAGCTTCACGCAACCAAATCTTTCTATTATTAACTGCCAAGATCCTCAAGCAGTCAGTGCATGAGACATGTTGTACGGATTATGGGCATTAGCAACCCCATATCTCAAATTATCATGTGGCAACTACAACGCAACATGCGCTTACAAATCTGTAACCATAATTCTTGGAAGATAATATGTTGCAGCGTGAAACCCATGCGCATCCATGATCTTTTGAAGACTATTAATAGTGGGCGTCGCCCACACACACAAAAAAATAAGAGGAGGACAACTAGAGAGACAGAGACAAAAGGAGTAAGGGACATCAATTGAGTCACATACAGAAGTTCCTGGGGGGCTCACCATTCTCTTTCGTCGGACCATCAATGGAGTAACAAAGTTGACCGCAGACTTGATCTCCACCGTCACACTTGCCCAGATCTATTTTGTACTCAAAACTCTATGCATTAGAGTTTTTTTGTACTTTTTTTGGGGTTCTATTCCATTCAATACAAAAAGTTTGTTCAATTTTTTCTGTATTTTTTGCGATGTCAACAAAAATGGCGACTCTGCTGGAGAAAAACTTCTCCTCCAACAAAAAGTTAGTGATACAGTCTGACAATAGCAAGCTGGGTTCAACCCAGAGAAAGATAGTTGTTCCCTTCGACCAACAGGCATTCAAGGAGATGCTGAACAAGCAAAGCTCTGCATCGTGGCCCGCAAGACCTTGCAAGACTTGGGTCTTAAAAGCCGTTGTGCCGCACCTATAGTCCGCGAATAATGCATTGACAATCCCCTTCGTTGGGGGTGCGCATCAGGTCGACGCATATCCTGTCTCTATCTCCGCAACCACACTTGAAAAGAATAGTGCTGAATCTCAAGAGATGCGCTCACAGCAAGATGTGCCAAAGAAGAAGCATATTGCGTCACACTGCATGCGTATGCAATTTTTTGCGCATAACAAGGCCAAAAAGAGAGAGTCCGTCTTCGACAGAATCTCCTATGGCGCCAATATGGATTATATGTACTATGTGCCAATGAGTACTAGTCCAAAGAAATCCAAAGTAACTCGGGCCATGCGCGACTGAGGAGCTGCGCAAGCAGTTCACCAAAAGTATGTGCCACTTGTTATCACACGCGCTCCTGATAGAAAATTATATAGGGACGTCCCATGCGCTCATACGTCGGAATGGGCCAACCCTCCAAGACTTTCTGATACCACTTGGGTACAGTTTTCTGTGCAGGAACCAAATCGGAGAGCAAAACCTGTGTTGACAGACCCATGCGCTCAACTTGGCTGCATACATGAAGTGGGTCCATCTTACATTAAGTCTTCCACTACTGACCCGCGTGTATTTGTTGCATAAGAACCGAGTCAGGGAGCAAAAACTATATTGACAGACCCATGCGCTCAGCTTGGTTGCGCTCATGGAAAGGGTCTGTCTCACACTAAGTCTTCCACAAATGACCCGGGTGCAGTTTCTACGCAGGAACTAGGTCAGGGAGCAAACCTTTCACTTTCACACTCATGTGCAAAGCTTGGATGCGAGCATAAAATAGGTGTAAAAGTAAGGTTTCCATAATCTGATCTTCGCAACATGATAAGTCACAAGCGCAAGACGAGAGAAATACCTCTGCACATGAAGTATCCCCTCCCGGACACACTCGTGCCAGCATCATTATCAACTATTGTTGTACTAGAACAACAGTCCCTCCAACCAAACAGTCGGTATTCCGGTGAATGCAAACTATAACACCAGTCCGACAACATCGCAAAAGACAAATACATGAGAAAGGAGAGGAATTGCTTATTGACTCATGCTGCTCAACATTGAGGTCTCCCTCTGTGAAAAAAATCTAAGGGAAGAGTAACTCGTCCAATCCAACGGTCTCTACTAGTATATCAAAGAATCGACCGCGGGGTAGTAAGCTAGTACCTACCGTGTGAGTGTTCCAAGGCATCAGCTCAAGAACAAAAGCTGGGAGTAGCAATCCTCTGGTGTTCCACGTCAACCCATCATTCCAAGAAGACAGTAAATCTCAAGGAACGTACGACCCTACACAGGGGTAGCCAATCCCACAAGGATAGTGCCGTTACCAGGACTGGGGATAGCTATCCCCTAGACTCTGAATATGCCGCTACAATGCCTTCCTTTCCTGAAGACAGCGAGACTCAAGAGTCAGATACGAAATGTGAAGCTTCCATAATGCCATCTATTTCTCTCAATATAATAATTATATACATAGAAAGAGACGATCAAGCCTCCAGTGATCAGCAACGTCTTGAGGCATTTGAAGCCATGATGCAAACTATGAGTGCCTCGATGAAGACTTTGACTCAAACTGTACTGGAACTCAGGACAAACATAGTCTCACAACCTCCAAGGATGTCGATGTTGACCGAAACTAGATCATAGTCAACTTGATTTTGATAATTAACACACTGATATCAGCTATGACTCAATATGACATATCGACTTCTAGACGTGACATCCGCAGACTTTATCAAACTGTTGTTACATCTTTTGTGTAATGTTCAGAGTTTGTAAATTTTATCTTTGTTTGAGTCTAGGAAACATGTACGTTGAGACACAATATGGCATAACAACTACTTAACACATTTCCTATAGTTCCACCAAACAAACAACCAAGCATTAAACCCAACTAAACCAAACCAAATCAAACCAAACCAAACCAAACCAAACCAAACCAATTCAACCCATTTATAGAGCTTCTGGTCTGAGAAAGACCAAGCTCGGGGCGAACTCGGTCCTTGACCAACTCGGGAAGAACTCGGTACCCTTAAAATCAGTAACCTGATTTTTTGCTCTACCTGGTTATGAGCTGTCCAATATTCAAATTTTTGGACGTTAGGGGACAGAACTCGGGCCGAACTATGCCCCCCCCGACTAGTATAAATAGAGAATAATTTCTCCCATTTTAAATCATCTCTCAAGCTTTCAAACTTCTAAGCTCTATATATTCTAAGCCTTTCTCTGAGCCACATTCTTCTAAATCTCCTTAGCCACAACTACCTAATCCCCAAGGTGCCTCGGTGAGATTCAGCTAGAAGTTGTGCAAGAGTTATAAAGTGTTCTCACTTGGAAAATTCTAAGTTTTGCTTCTGCAAAGTTGAAGTAGTCGAGCACTTCGGATCAAAATCTCGTATTGTAAAGAAGTGGCAAGCCTTCAGATCAAAGCTTGTGTTTCACTGATAGTAGATAAAATCTCCAAGCTTGAGTTCTCGGGACTGGACTAGTCCTCCATGAGGGAAACCAATATACATCTTGGTATTTGTGTTTGCTCTTCCTTACTCTATTTACTTTTCACATAATTATCTCTCTGATTATTTACTCTGTTAGTAGTTGCTTCCTGGACTTACCCTTAATCATTTTTTAATTGGTCACTATAGACACATAACTTTATTCACCCCCCTCTAGAGTTGCCTACACGCTATTTCAATTAGTATCAGAGCTAAGTTCTCTTGATAAATGATTAATACCATAGAGAAGATCTATGACAACTGTACGACCAATTTATACCAAAAGTGGTGAAGGCCAGTCCATAAATAGGCCACCCCTATTTGACGGTAACAACTACACTTACTGAAAGACACGTATGAGTTTTTATTTAAAATCACTAGACTTTGACCTATAGACCATAGTTATAGATGGTTATAGGAAGCCTGCTAGAATTGTCAGTGATAAAAATCTTGTAGAGAAACCCCATGACAAAATATAGACCTAGAGAAGAAACAAGCAAGTCTAGATACTAGGGCTATTAATGCTCTCTTCTGTGATGTAGACATGAATGAATTTAATACGGTATCCACCTGCACTACTTCACATAAAGTATGGAAGCTTCTGGAGATGACCAACGAAGGAACCACCCAAGTGAAGGAGTCAAAAATTAGTTGGCTAACACAGGAGTATGAGGCATTCAAGATGAAGTCCAACGAGACGATCACACAAATATTTACCAGATTTCTTGACATTATCAACCCGCTATCTTCCTTCGGCAAAGACGACACCAACCACGAGAAGATTCATAAGGTTCTAAGAGGGCTCACAAAGAACTGGAACCCCAAAGCTACGGTGACCATCGAAGGCAACAATCTCACCACTATGTCACTAGAGACTCTGATGGGCAAACTAATAACGCATGGGCTCGACCTCAAGGACTTTGAGGATGCTGCTCCAAAGGAGAAGGCGATCACTCTAAAAGCTCATCACCGGAAGGCTCTCAACAATGAAATAGATGATGATGATTCTGAAGGTGTTGATCAAGCACTGATGGTCCATAATTTTAAAAAGTTCTTGCGATTCAACCGAAGGAAGAAGGAACAACAAGAATACGATGATGAAGATCATATCTGCTATGCTGCAAGAAGACGAGGCACGTCAAGAAGGACTGCCCAACAGCAAAGAAGGAGAATCGGTATAAGAAATCACACAAGAAGCCATCATATCGGAAGTATGCCATACTAGCATATGACATAAAAGTGAGGCAAGTGACTCAGAAGAAGAGAAAACTCCCCAGGAAGCTACAAACGTCTGCCTGATGGCAACCTCTGACAAGATAACAGACAATTTGATGATTTTACTTTTGATGAGTTATCGGATGCAATAATTTTACTTTTGATGAGTTATCAAATGCTTTCAAGAATCTTCTTGAAGATCATAAGAAAGTACTCGATAAATATAAAAATACAAAGGCTGAGATTCATACTCATAAGATTGAGATACATAGGCTATCATGCTTATTACATGATATAAGAGAAACACCACCCACGAAGGACACTAAGGAGTTATCCAAGCTGAAACTAAGCTTACATGATGCTGAAATACTTGTTAAGAAATAAACACAAAATCTTGCCAAACTGAATGAAGAGCTTATGGCAGAGAAAAAGAACAATATGGTAGCAGTCAGAATTAGTGCTTTAACTGCCAAGTATGGTAAAGTGTATACTGCCTCTAAAAAGTTAGAGATCAGGCTAGAAAAATAGGTTGTTCAACCTCAAACTCAGTCTTATACTAAAAATACATATACTAGACATGTGACACATCACAAGACTGCACGGCCCAAGAAAGCCAAACAAACACATGCGGCACACAATCATGCTTTCTTGTACACCTATTCACATAAAACATGTCAGCCACCCACACAAAGATACATTTACTATCCTGCTCCTAACATAAATATGCATGCTACCTATCACTATTATGGTAAACATGGACACATATCATGACAGTGTAGAATTAGTAGACTAGTAGATTTAAATTTATATGCATGGGTGCCAAAAACTAACAT
This sequence comes from Iris macrosiphon, assembly GCA_036927795.1. Classification (NCBI taxonomy): domain Eukaryota; kingdom Viridiplantae; phylum Streptophyta; class Magnoliopsida; order Asparagales; family Iridaceae; genus Iris; species Iris macrosiphon. The sequence continues at coordinate 70,616,874 of JAYESA010000019.1, read as the reverse complement.
ATCAGGACCCTCGAGAATATGGGTACCAAAGGTCACATCTAATCATGTTGTAGGTGAACCTACTTCAAATTATATAAGCAAATAGATTCTCGATAGTGGATGCTCGTGACACATGACTGTAGATGATAATCTATTTGCAACACTATCGATGAAGAATGAAGGATATGTATCCTTCGGCAATAATCTGAAAGGTTATATAATAAGTAACGGTACCATAGGTAATCCTCCCTCACATGTCATTAAGGATGTGTGTTTAGTAACAGAGTTCAAGCATAACTTGCTCAGGATCATTCATCTTAGTGACAAAGGTTATGGTATTAACTTTGTGAAAAATAAATGCTCTATATATGATAGATCATCTGGAGACATTATTTTTGAAGGGATAAGAAAAGATAACATATATATCTTTTATCTTTCGAAAGACACTAACAATGTAGGTAGATGCCTCTAAGCTCACAAGAACGAAAGATTATTGTGGCATATGCATCTAGGATATGCAAATATGGATACCATATCAAGACTTTCAACCAAGAAGCTGGTAAGAGGGTTACCAAAAATCACTTTCAAAAAGGATACGGTAGGTGTCGAGTGTGAGAAGAACAAAGCAACAAAATATTCTTTTAGATCCATCAACGATGTAAGTATATTTATACCCTTGCAACTTCTTCATATAGATTTATTTTATCCTAATAGAGTAGCTAGTCTTGGTTGAAAACTCTACGCCTTTGTTATTGTTGATGATTTTTCTTGTTATACTTGGGTTTTCTTTCTTTCAAATAAAAGTGATACTCTTTCTGTTTTCAAATTTTTTGCTAAAAAGGTACAAAACAAAAAAAGGCTTCATGGTTACTCGAATTCGAAGTGATCATAGCGACAAATTTGAAAAAACTGATTCCAAAAAGTTTTATGATTTGAATGGTTTTGATCATGAGCTTTCTTATCCAAGAACTCTCCAACAAATGGTGTTGTGGAGCGAAAGAATATGACTCTTGGTGATATGGCTAGAGTTATGTTAAATCAGTTTTCACTTCCAAAATACTTTCGGACAGAAGCTGTAAATACAACATGCCATGTTTTGAATAGGATTCTGATTCGACCTATATCGAAGAAGAATCCCTATGAGCTTTGATTTGGTAGGACTCCAACTATATCTTATTTTTGAGTGTTCGGTTATCGCTGCTTTATCCTGAATACCAAAGACAACTTAGGCAAGTTTGATGCTAAAGCTGACGAAGGCATTTTTCTTGGATATGCATCCAAGAGTAAGGTATACAGAGTGTTCAACAAACGCTCATTAATTGTTGAAGAATCTATTAATTGTTGAAGAAATTTGACCTAAAAAATGTTAAACCAATCGGCATTCCGATGGCTACTTCTACTAAACTGGATCTTGATGAAAGCGGCAAACCAGTCGACCAGCGTAAGATCGAGGTATGATTGGTAGTTTACTTTATTTAACTGCTAGTCATCCCGATATAATGTTTAGTGTTTTCGTGTGTGCCCGTTATCAAGCTAACCCTAAGGAATCACACATGAGCGCAGTTAAGCGTATCATTCGATACCTTAAGGACACTTTAATAGTGGGCTTGTGGTATCCTAAAACTACGTCATTTGGCCTAATCGATTATTCAGATGCTGATTTTGCTGGATGCAAAGTCGACCGTAAAAGTACCAACAACACGTGTTATCCCTTAGGTAAGGCTCTAGTCTCTTAGTTTAGCAAAAAACAAAATTATGTTGCACTTTCTACTATTAAAGCTGAACACATAGCTGCAAGGCGTAGTTGTGCTCATATTTTGTGGATAAAGCAGACCCTAGCATACTATAATTTAACTTATAAGCACATTCCTATATTCTGTGACAACACCAGCTCTATTAATTTGATTAAGAACCCAGTATGTCACTCACACACTAAGCACATAGAAATAAGACACCACTTTTTAAGAGATCCTTAATTGCATTAGTTTAGAATTCATTAACACCGAACATCAGCTAGCAGACATTTTTACTAAGCCACTAGCCGAAGATCGTTTTAACTTTCTTCGTCAAAAATTGGGAATTTTGGATGAAAATACAATATAATTGATTTAATTTGAAACAACATTTGTAAACTCATTATTCACATACGCTACATTATTTTGGGTATAAGCCGAAAGGGTCCTTTTGTCACAGAGGCGTAAACAGCCTTAAGCGACATAGTATTTATGTGTCTTTGAACCACAGCTAGCTGGGATCTGACCCCTACAGCTAACTTGAGATAGTTATGCATATGCTGGATAACGTTTCTCATATTTATCGCACATTATATCTATTATTGTGGATTTTAAAATTTTAAAATTTATAATTTTTTACTATGTTTAGTTTGGTTATTTCATTCAACATGCTTAGTTCTATTACAAATATACATGCTATGTTGCTCTTTCACTTTGTCAATGTTTGTTCTTTTACGGGGGAGCAAATCCATTTTGCCAAATGATAAAAGGGAAAAAATAGCATATGTTATTGATATTTGTTTGATTATGATATGCTATAATTTATGTGTTGCCTATGTTATGCGTTTGGATAATTTGTTTGGACTATGTGGATATTCACTGTTTGCGGGGGAGCTACTTCTATTCAACCTTACAACATCCTTTATGCTTCCTTTAACATGTGTCCAGGTATGAATATTGATACATACAAAAATTATTTTGTCAATTATCAAAATGGGACAGATTGTTGACCCAAACTGGTTCATAATCAACCTGATTTCGATAATTAACACACTAATATCTGATATGACTCAATACAACACATCAACTGCTGGACATGACATCAACAACCTTCATCAAACAGCTGTTACATCTTCTATGTAATGTTCAGTCTATAAATTTTATCTTTGTTTGAGTCTAAGAAACATGTACGTTGAGTCGCACTATGGCATAACAACTACTCAACATATTTTCTATAGCTCCACCAAACAAACAACCAAGTATTGAACCAGACTAAACTAAACCAAACCAATTCAACCCATTTTTAGAGCTTCTGATCTGAGGAAGACCGAGCTTAGGCCAAACTCGGTCCCTGACCGAACTCGGTGCCCTTAAAATCATCAATCTAAGTTTTTGCTCTACTTGGTTATGAGCTGTCCAACGTTCAAATTTTTGAACGTTAGGGGACAGAACTCGGGCCGAACTCTGCCCCCCCCCCCGACTAGTATGAATGGAGCATAATTTCTCCCATTTCAAATCATCTTTCAAGCTTTTAATCTTCTAAGCTCTATACATTCTAAGCCATTCTCCGAGCCACACTCTTCCAAATATCCTTAGCTACAACTTCCTAATCCCCAAGGTATCTCGATGCGATTAAGCTAGAAGTTGTGCAGGAGATGTAAAGTGTTGTCACTTAGGAAATTCTAAGTTTTACTTCTGCAAAGTGAAGTAGTCGAGCGCTTCAGATCAAAATCTCATATTGTAAAAAAGTTGTAAGCCTTCAGATCAAAACTTGTGTTTCAATGATAGTGGATTCAAACTCCGAGCTTGAGTTCTCGGGACTGGACTAGTTCTCCACGAGGAAAAGCAGTATACATCTTGGTATTTATGTTTGCTCTTCCTTACTTTTTTTACTTTTCGTATTATTATCTCTATGATTATTTACTATGTTAGTAGTTGCTTCCTGGACTTACCCTTAATTAGTTTTTAATTGGTCACTATAGACACATAATTCTATTCACCCTCTCTAGAGTTGCCTACATGTTATTTCACTCAGGGCAAGCAAGTTTAGAAGTAGGAAACAATGGAGAGTCGAACAGGGGCCAATCATACCTTTCTACGGTCATCCGCTCCCCTGTCATCGGACGACACCCAAGACATAATCTGGGAAGTCAGGGAGCTGCGAGATCATTTTAATTTAATGAGCAATCGAGATGCGCTTTAGAAACTCAAAATACGACAACCTTATCCTCCTGAGTGAAAAAATATGGTATACCCGCCTAAATACAAGCCATACTCGATGATTCTGTTCGACGAAAAGTTATCTTCTCGTCAATAGATGAATTACTTTGATTCAACAATGGGACGTCTACCTCGCGACGATGTCATCCTTACCAAGACTTTTGTTACGACCCGCACCCGATGAAGGGGCACGAGTACGTAGGTATGTCCAGCCTATGCCACAACATCGACGGTAGAACGCTGTCTAGGTCATCAATAACTATCTATCAATCTAAACCAATAATATAAACTAAACCTGTCAATGATATCTCAACTCCAAAAGGAGAAAAGTATGATATATATATTGATAATCAATAATCAATCACATTAATCTATAAGGAAAAAAAGGCATAATATGATATAAAGCAAGAAGTCACAAGTCACAAGCTAAATAGCTACAATAATATCTCTAAGTTTAAGAATCTAGAAATAACAACTTAAAGTCTAAAATATCATTAATAACTCAATATCTAAAGAGCTGGAGACAAATCCAGTAAAAAATTCTAAGAAATATAATTAAGGTATCTAGTGACACCGGCTAATCCTCCCGGTAATCACTCATGAATGTCAGGGGCCATGGTCTCCACTCCCTCATATTGTCCATAATATCTCGGATACCAGTCCTCTAAGTCGTCGTCTGAAAAATATATCCAGTCGGTACTGCCTACTGTTGGTTTCGGATCCTCGTCGTCCAGTACTCCAGTATATCGATTAGTCACATCTCCGAATGCGACGATATTATGTGGCATCACTCCTGGGACGAGTAGTTTCAAGCATGATAGTACTCCCTCGTCCAGCGTTCCTCCTGTTGACGGAACCATGGAGACAGATGAGCATGTAGAGGAGGTAGTGCCGATGTTGTCCCAACATCAGCGGGATCCTCCATGCGCACCTCCGGAGGAGACGAGGACAGAGATTTGGGCCGACGGTACAAAGTAAGTCAATTAGATGGTTTAGCATCATATATATCATGTATTTCTTTATTCATCATATATTGACTTTTTCGATCAAAATAATTATCTCTGTATAGATATCGTCCATCGTCAGTTCAAAGACGCCTGGGCCTCTTTCTGTAGAACAACTATGGTGGCCATTGGATCAACTACTCTGAAGCTCCGGAGGAGAGAAAGGCGTTCTGGTTTGCGCACTTCAAGGTAAAAGTATATTATATAAATCTTCTAATTTATGCATATTATATAACTTATCCGTGATGCTCACTTACTAAATTATTTATTGTAGCAAACGTATTTCTATCCTTCGCACCGGGCCGAGTTGATCGAGCGAATATTTTTTGCCGTTGCCGCCAAGCTTATCCGTGATGCTCTGGATGACCAGAAGGCTGGTGATCGTGCTGGAAAAAAAATTCAAGTTGGATCACGCCTGAGCAGTGGACTGCGATGAGGGCTAGATTCGACGATCCGAGGTACAAGAAAAGGTCTGAGACGACCAAGGCGGCTAGGCGAAATGCTGCAAAGTGGTATGGTGGCTCGATTTCGATGACGGAATATTTCTGTCATTTGGTATATTTTTTATTTAAGATATATTATTTTAATATAAGTACGATAAAATGGTAGTAGGAAAAAATATTTAATTTTAGGACTAAATAATATATTTTTAACAGGTACAGAGGGGTGAGGATGCAAACATGATGACCATCTTCTTGGTCACCATCGAAAGGACGGAAATCTTATTGATGAGAGGGCCTCACAGACCTATGTAAGTATTACTTTATTTTGTGTTAATTTTAATATAACTTAGGCAATTATCGAGTATCCAAACTTTTCTAGGCTGAGTATCTTAGGCTGCGTGAGCGGGCGACTGCTAGTGCACCTACAGCTGGAGAGGCTGGTACTTCCTCGCAGCCCGGTCCAGCTCCGTCGGCGGATGAGCTGTGGGTGACCGCCGCTGGTGGTCTCCAGAGGGGTACGTACTACAGTACATGATCCTATGGCACCCTGTTGTGACGCAGTCATCTGGGGCCTCCCCGACAAGTGCACATTCCCCACAGCCCTCGCAGTCGTCGGCCAGAGTCCAGGAGGCCATTAACCGTCAGATTGCGTCACTCCGTGATGAGTTACTGCGAAGGATGGAGGAGCAGCCCCGGTCCCAGCCGCAGGCGGATGATCCAACGCTTATCGCACGATTTGATATGTTCGACCACAGCATCACGGAGCTCCGGGATTTGACAAATGATCTTAGAGCCACGACAGAGCGCAGCATGACGGAGCTCCAAGCATCACAACTATCCATGGGCGAGAGGCTGACGATGATGCATGATTCAATGGTTCATAGCAGTACGAGGCTGTTATCTACCATGGATTCTTACAACCAGCGACTCGCAGAGTTGGAGCGGATACGTCCTCCTGGTGCGCCTACATCGACACAGACTCTACCGATGTCACTGCCTTCTCTATCGATATCGGTGTCGATTTTACGGGAGCAGTATGATCTGTTCTTATCCTTCATGTGCGCCGATTGTCATCCTCCTACAGATCCGCAGTAGTATGGATATTTGCATGGATATATCTTTGCTGGATATTTGTATTCTTTGTATTATTTAGGATTTTGCTGTATTCTTTACGACGATATTTGCTGGATATTTTATTTTCTTCAAATTTTATTATATTATTCATATTAAATATATGTTAATTTACCAGTGCTGAGTGTTCAAACCAAGGAGGTCGGCGAACCCAGAAAATTCAACGGAGGGTTGCTCTGGGTCTATTTGTACAGATTGTGAATTAATAAACTGCAGGAATAATAGTTTGGAAATAATTCAGTATTGAATTTTTTTTATTTTTTTACTATATCATTAGCAACATTTTTAGCGACGTTTAGCGACGTTCTTTTACGTCACTAAATAACGTCGCTAAGTTGCAACGTTACTGCACATCGCAAATAACGTCGCTAGAGACGTTGTTGTACGTCGCAACTTGCTGACAATACAATATTACCAGGTCATTAAAGACGTGGATGTAACATCGCTAAAAAGTTGTTACATATATCGATAATTTATGACATACAACGACAAATGTATACGTCGCTAATTAGCGACGATGAGTATCGAAACATCGCTAATCTAGCGACGCATCTACGTCGCTAGAAAAGGTCAATATAGCGACGTTCGACGACGTTTTTCCAGTCAGCGACTAGCTTAAAGGCGACTTCTGTAAAATGTTGCTAATTACGTCGCTAAAACAAATTAGCGACATTTATTGATCAATTAGCGACGTTTCTTTACGTCGCTAATTTGACTTTTTCTGGTAGTAAAAATCTGTTATCCGTACTCGGGAGTCCCAAGTATGCCATAGGTAATGGATCCTCAAAAATCCCCAAGGCAAATAGTTCACGTATACATCACCTCTGAACTACAAGTCGTCCTTCCTCCCCAATAGAGTAAAGAAAAATAGTCATGCCCATATTACCTCTGACTCTTCTCTCTTTATCTCCATAAAATACGTCGCCCTTTTCGCACTTATTATCTACAAGCAAACTTTCTTGCCTATCGATTTTGCACCAAAATGTTCCAACCATCGCAGATGGTGTCTCAATTAAAGATTTTCTCGAAGAATCGCTCTAACCTATCATGTCCATATTACCTATGATTGGGCCTGTTTATCACAAGTTATGATACTATACTACGTTCATATTACATCTAGTATAATATTCATAGCCATGATACATACGGCAACAGAAAAAGTTTTAAAAGGAAGATTTTTTTATTGATATTTAAGATCATGAGTACATATGATGGAAGTCCATTACATTCAAAAAGGATTTTTATTGATATTCAAGATCACGAGTACATTTGAAAAGAAGAGGACCCCTCTGTGCTGCTTCTGGTACTAACACAAGTGAATCCGGTAGCTCACCGCATTCTAGGTCATCGCTACAACAAGCTCCTCAGTGCAAACCATAATACATAAAAAAGAATCCATACCGATGGATAGCAAGGGAGATTGCAACACAGAGATGATCCTATATAAATGCAGATCCAACACTGTCGTGTGAAAGGGCCGATAGAAATCCCGATTGGGATGTTGATCCCAACCCTGTGATGATGATGGCCATATACGGTGAATAGCTACAGTGAGCTAGGTTGGAAGACCACGGATAATCTTTCGGATAATGTGTTTATTTATCATCAACAACAGAACTTATGATATAGTTCCATGCTCCATTAAGACCAAGGTGACCCAAGGCTACTCCTACATGACAAGTACATGCATAAGTCAAAAACACTTGCAATAAAGGCAACAATAGAAGATACTGGCAATTCAAAAGCAAGTTACTCATGTGCAGGGACATAATGCGCAAGGATTAAATGTCTAATATATATGCGCATCTCGGCCACAGCGTATGTTACAAGACATGGCGCCCACCAAGAGAGACGGTCCATCCATGTAGAGACTGGTCGCGCATAGCCTTCCAGCACATGCTTCCGGTGAGCATCCTGAGACCGCGTCACCTATGCGCTTAGTGAAGGATTCTAGCCATCAGCGCATCTTTATGTCGAAGCCTTTCGTCGACGGCCATGCGCGTCAAGTCGTAGGGTTCGTCTATGCATGTTCTTGGCAATTCTTCACCCATGCAAAATAAACTATGTGTTAGTATCTGTGGGTTTTAAGAAAGAGGAGACAAGAGTTTTCTTTTTACCTTCCAAAGTGGCAGTCGCGATCGAATGGTCGACCATCAGAGGCATAGGATCGACAAAGCGCATGACCGGACTCCCTGACTTTGCAAAGGCATCTTGAGAAGGATAAATGGTTCTCTCTTTCTTTCATGGCTCCTATTTATAGTCAAAGATGTCCATTAAAGATCCCCGAGTAATTGGGCACCAAGACCGCACAATAAATCTCGCATTCAATAAATGAACCCATGCCTAGGAAAAATAGAAGAACATGTCAAAGGGGTGTTTTGAAAACCTTGTAACATGCGTTGTGACTCTTCCAACTCAGGGCTCGAGGGAAGACAATTCAGCATCCTCACCTATGAGCCAAGAAAGTTGCTGCGCCAATAAACTGATGCGCCAAAATGGTCCATCTGCCTTCATCATCCATGCTTTTGTTCAAAGTATTTCAAACTTAATTAAGTTTGAAAACTTTAAAGGGGATCTTGTAGAAGCATGGAAAAATCTACACCATACGCCAAATAAAGCCCCAAGCCATGCGCAGTCATGTGCTAAGGGCAGCCAAAGCCATGCGCGATCATACGTAAAATGCAGTCAAAGATCATGCGCTAAGGGTAGCCAAAGGTCATGCGCTGGAGGCAGACATGCGCCAAATATAGTCATGCGCCAATCAACGGATAGACTACTTTGGAGCGTTATGCGCCAACATCGGCACAACGAAGGTCTCATGCGGCAGTATTTCCATGCGACAATATTACCATGGGACGGTATTTCCATGCGACAGTATTCCCATACAGCAGTATTCCTCATGTGCTGGAGTTTTCATGCAGCAATATTCCCTTAAAAGCTCCACACAACCAAATCTTTATGTTATTAACAGCCAAGATCCTCAAATAGTCAGCGCATGACACGTGTTGCATAGATTATTGGCATTAGCAATCCCAGATCTCAAATTGCCATATGGCAGCCACAGCGTAGCATGTCCTTACAAATCTGCAACCATCATTCTTGGAAGATAATATACGGCAGCGTGAAACCCGTGTGCATCAATGTGCATCCATGATCTTTGAAGACTATAAATAGTTGGCGTCTCCTACACTCAAAAAAATAAGAGAAGGACAACCAGAGAGACAGAGACAAAAGGAGGTAGGGACATCAATTGAGCTGCATACTCAAGTTCCCGGGGGCCTTGCCATTCTCTTTTATCGGACCGTCAACGGAGTAAAGTAGTCGACCGCAGACTTGATCTCCACTGTCATACTTGCCTAGATCTATTTTGTACTCAGAAATCTACGCATTAGAGTTTCTTTTGTACTTTTTTATTTTATTCAAATCGATAAAAAAAAAGTTCGTTCAACTTTTCTTATATTTTTTTGCAATGTCGACAAAGAGGAAAGCATAGACAATCATGATAAAAATAATAACGTTAAAAACAAATTAAGAGAAGAGTATAAAGACAAGTTAAGAAAATACTTAGATAGAAGAGTTTGTCAAACACAAGGTAGTCTGTAAACCAAAAAAAATCTGAAAGCAAATAATAATTGGTTTACTCGCAAGAATCCAAGAAAGAATTCCTAAAACACCACATGATATAAACTATAACTTTTGTAATGCACTACTCTGCACGGTGCATTATGATAGTTGTTTGTCTCGAAGAAGCCTTGTTGGACTTGGATGTTATGCAGAGGGATCACTCAGGAGGCTTGTGATCGAGACGAATAACTCACTTTAGATAAAGGTGAGTGGTGTTGGTTCTTCAATCCTTAATCTTCATGCTTAGTAAAAAAGATTACTTTGTTACTTTTTAGTGTACATCTTAATGTTACTAGCAAGAATTCACAAAAGATAATGAAAAATAACTAATTACATTACTATTAACCTGTCTTGTTATAGAATGTTGAATATATTATATTGTGGTAACAACATATATGAGACAGAATAAGTAATCGCATCGCTATTAATCGGTGTTGTTATAAAATGTTGATTATGATAAGTTCGTAGAATTCGACAGGTGAAGAGAGTCCTTAGATTGGGCAATGAAAACCAAGAGCTTCGGTTCAAGGCAAAGAAATGAGAACTATGTCATATTTAATTAAGTATTCTCTTATCATACATGATATATTTTCTTATAGCTAAGTTGCATATGTATGTATGGCTATGGACAACTTGTGCATAAGGTTTTATATTCCTCGAACGATACTCCGGGGCCACTGACATGATTCATCCTAGGAGGAACAAGGATGATGCCGAATTACTGGCATCCAAATTTTAAAACCTTCAGTGAGGCTAGCTCCCTGCACTAAAAGGGATGTCAAAATTCTAGTTGTGCTGGAGTAGTAGCACAGGTGATTCAAAAACCTCTCGGAGATTGCTATCCGTTGTGGGAGGGAGCGGTCTAACCACATAGTCCAAGATGGCGTATAGTCAGTGACCTTCATATAAATATGATGTAGGCTAATGATGTCTTATGAAGGCATAGTAAGTTATTATTCATTTATAGGAATGTCTGAACGACCGTTGGTAAGAATCACTAATTAATGATATCATATATGCTTTACATTTTATGTCTAATATGAGTAATATACATACTTTACATTCCTTTCAGATATGAATTATAAATTGACCCTAAGGCAACAGAACAAGATTACATATAATAATAATAAACCTATCACATAATTAATTAATATTAATTTTAGGTAAGTTGGGTCAACCTTTTCATCAATACACGATAATGTACTGCCCCACATTTGTGGGCATCCATAGGTGTTGGGGATTTACAAGTGCGATGAGTAGTTTGAACAGTTCTGAGGTATCAAAGAATTGCTAGACGATAAAAGATCTTCCGATAAAGATGTCATCTTCTAATATATAGGGCATAATATATGGAACAATGTAAATCTTGTGTACCAGTGAGTTGTAAGCCAAATCGGCAAGTTCAATGTAAGCCTAGTTTGGCAAGTATTCCAGTTGGCTATTAAGAGCCTTTGTATTTCGCTGTAAGTATTGTAATCTACTACAAATATCAATAAAGAGATTCTTTTTAATATGTCTTATTGTGATTCAATTTTTCTGCTAAATATTTTGCTGCGATGTCGTTGTTTTGAAGAAATATCATTCACTCTGTTCATTTTATCTTGTGCAAGTACAATCTAGACATTTACAATATTACAACCAGTGGTTTCGATTCTCTGGGGTTGGGGCATGACGGAATGGTATTAGAGCGCAGCTTTATGTCCTTGGCTTCATACTCGATTCATCTAAATTTAAAGTTGCTTCTACGATTATTCAAAGTCGCTTCCGCAAGTGTTTAAAGTTGCATCTGTGATTATTCTAAGTTTCTTCCACAAAATAAAAGTCTCTTGACCCTCTTTGGTGCTCACTGGATGTTCCATATAATAAGCCTAAATATGTTGTGTTGTCATAAATAAATTTATTGATAGTAATGATTCCAAGAAACACCAACAATAAATCTATGCTATAATAAAACCAGTCAATATATTTAATGATGATTGTTTGTTGGATTCAGATAAGCCGATTGATGTGTTGCAAATGGTAGTGGGTAATTGTACAATATGTCAGAAAGTAAGTGTGCATTAACTTCAGTGATATAGTCAACAGGAAATTTGAGTTGATTAGTGTGTTAGGTTGGTTATGTTTTAGAATTTGAGATAGTTGGTATTGTGTTGGTGGTCAGTGGTGCCACCGGGGGAAGGATAGACCAGAATGGATATTAATCAGTACAACGAGCAGAATATTATCGAGAATGGCCTAGTTTTTTATTAGTATATGCCTCTACCCTCTTAGTGTTGTTATGTGTCATGATCCTTTCATTGTGATAGAGGTAAGTCTATTAGTGAGGAATGGGGTAATGCCGAGACAGTTGGGAGTTATGCCTTATTGTATTATGATTTGAGTGTCTTTGACAAATTGGATTCAGATGATCAGTAGAAAACTTTGCATGGGTATTGTTATGTTGGATAATGAGAAAAATTGGAAAGTGTAAAATGGATACCTCAATTGGGAATAACGATATAAAATATATATATTTGATGCCAATTTGGATCAGTCGAAGGAATGTTTGGATTCAGAACAAATAGTTGGGTATTAACTATCGGAGACATATTGGAGAAATAAAAGGAATCAAATATAAAAGAATAATTGGATCGATCAGAAGAAACTGTATATTGGACATCAATTAGCAGTTTGCATGATTGGAAGTTATATGGAATGTTGATGATGACCCAAGGTATAGAGAGAACTATCCCTTGACCTTAGTTGTGTAATAGCAGTTGGATGCCTTGTTCAAGGATAACATCAGTAATATGGAAATTATGCTTAATGAGATAAATAATTTTGGTGTATGTACTTGTAGGCTTGAAGGATTCAGATGTGTCATGAAGTGACGAATATTGACCCTTGAATATTTTGGTTGTATGAATATTGGTTGATCGACATATAAACTCATTGCATTGGAATAGATTACTTAGTTCATAGAATTACACAGAAGTTCTTATGAGACTGTGAGGGACAGGATAAAAATAAAGATTAAGATGTACCAAGATGTGATAGCCATTATCGATGGATAATATAGCCGCATGGATTACTTGACCCTGTTGTAAAGCTTTAGATGATATAACTGATAATGTTGGATGATTTTTCGCGTGGTTATATGACCAGTATATGATAATATGGGAATATTTATTGAACTTGATTTGATCAATGTGGGATTCTTTCATGAAACCTTTATAAGGTGATGCAAAATAAAGTTTATGTCTCTCCCCAGTCCCAAAATACGCGAAATCAGGTTATGTGCCAATGGACAGCTACGTATCAAGTGGACTCCAGTCCAACCCAAATACGTATAAGTTGTTGAGTGCTATCTAGATAACTCAATATATATATATATATATATATATATATATATATATATATATATATATATATATATATATATATATATATATATATATATATATATATATATGTGTGTGTGTCTGCGTGTGTGTGTGTGTGTGTGTGTGTGTGTGTGTGTGTATGTGTGTGTGTCAATCCACAAGAAATAAAATAAAAGAATGGACAATATATAGCATGGTGTGCACCCCACACTACATATGTCTGAATAGACTCGAAAGAAATAACATGAGTCTACAAATACTAGGCAATATCAATAGGAAATAAGAAATAAGAAAATAATAGATCAACAACGAAAGACATGATAATAATACCTAATAACGATACATGTATATCGAGATGATACTTATCAGCAGCTCCAGTAGAACTCAACGGCAATCAATACTATAAATTTGGTAGAAGAGCATGTCCTTAGAGGGACGTAACAAGATATAAAAAATAATATGCCCCTAATGATACGAAATACTGCCATAAATAAAGGGATGAGCCAACTAAGTGTAAATGCAATGAGAACAACGTTCAACGTATGAGCTGTAGGACAAATGGATTAGCATTATTCCCTAGGGAAAACAGAGGCCTAAATCTAGCATAGCATAGTGGACACCAGAGGCCAACTCTCTCATAATAATAATAACTCTAAGGTCATCATACTCGGTACTCCCGCAGAGACAACGGGTTACAAGGAAAGTGTGTACATAGCCCATACGTCTAGTAAGTGTCCTCCTCACCCAATGATTCTATATCTATCGTGCACCACGACATGTCCAGCTCTTACTGCTGAGTGATCATAGTATTTAAATGATATCGTCACACATCTCGATTGTATCAGTGATCAGCCAATACAAGAGTCTACGTCCACATATGAAACTCTCAGTGCCATATTTGTGTCAAGGGCATACGAGAGATTGCGACATCTCTCAAATAATGGGTTTGACTTCTATATAGAAGCATGAAAAATTATAAACCATGTGCCAAAGGCAACCCAAATTCTGATACGGCATGTGCAGTTAAAAGCCATGCGAAGAGCAAATAAAAGCCATATGGCAAAAGTCATCCTCACTGACAAGAGTATTTAATGCTCTAAAAAATTGAGCCACTGACAGTTATTTCAGCAAATCAACACGCTTCATAGTTTGTGCAGATATGGGCTACATCAGCACTCACGTTAGCAGGAGGGAAACCCCCCCCCAATGCGGCAAAATTGTTATGTGATAGTATTCCCGTTACCCCCATGCGGTAAAATTGTTATGCGACAACATTCCTATAAACCCCCCAGGCGACAAAGTTCCCATGCGACAATATTCTCCTAAATACCCCATGCAACAAAGTTTTCATGCGACAGTATTCCCATAAAACTCCATGTGGCAGAATCTTTCTGTTGAAAACAACCAAGATCTTCAAGCAGTCTGCGCATACCACGTATCACACTGACTAGGTCATGCACATGACTAGTACCAACAACCCAAGATTTCAGTAACAGGCAATCACAACCATTTCCACTTTGCATTCGTAGTACAGTAGGCGCATGCAAACCGTAATTGTATCCTATACAGGAAGCTATGTGGCAGCTCAAAACTCGCGCGCATGGACTGTAAATACATGTGAACGCATGATCCTCCAATGTCTATAAATAGCATAGACATGTGCTTCCCAGACACACATAGAGACGGATGTAGAATGAGATATATACTCAGACGCCTAGAGACTTGCCAATTCTTTTTTCATTATCAGACCATTAACGGAGTAAATAAGTCAGTTGCAGTGCTCAATATCCATCGTCATGATTTTCCCAATTTCTTAAAATTGTACTTAGAATTCTCGGTGTTAGGGTTCTTTGTACTCTTTTGTTGTATTCAAATTCATACAAAAATTAGTAAAACTTTTTTATATTTTTGTAATGGCAACAAAAATGGCGAGTCTGTTAGGAAATTCCTTCTCCACCGACGAGAAGGTCGTGACATAGTATGATGTGACTAAGTTGGGTTCAACCCAGAAAATATTGGTTGTCCACTTCAAAACGGGCGTTTGAAGATATGTTGGACAAGCCAAGTCCCGCACCAAGGCTCGCAAAGTCTCGCAAGACTCGTAAGTCGGGTCGTCAAGGCCAGTGTGTTGCACCCAAAGACTGCGAGTGATGCGATGCCAACCTCCGCCACTGAGGGTGCGCATGATATTGATGCACTTCATGTCTCCGTCCCCGTGATCACTACAGACTCTCATAAGATGATCCCGCAATAGGAAGCACAGAAGAGGAAATGTCCCATATTAAACAGTAGCGCATAAAGTCTTTTGCATGCTGCAAAGCCAAAATGAGAGAGTATGTCTTTGACAGGATCTCCTGCAGCACTAACCCCACGATCCAGCTGCATGGAAAGGAAAAAAAGTAGACTCTTGGTACTATGCGCCAGTGAGCGCTACTTCAAAGAAGTCCAAAGCTGCACGAGCAATGTGCGCTCAAGTGGCTGCACAAGTGGTCCACCAAAACCATGTGCCGTTGACCGTTACATGTGTAGCTGATGAGAAATTATATAGGGTTGAACCATGTGCTTATGCACTGGAAGTTGGCCAACCCTTAAAGTCTTTCCAAGATCGCATGGGCGCATCAGATGTGTTGGAACACAGTTGGGGAGCAAAAACTATTACGACAAACCCATGCACCTAGCTTGGCTGTGTGCATGAAGTGGGTCTATCTCACATTAATTCTTTCATAAATGACCGGGGTGCAGCTTCTGCACAAGAACCAGGTCAGGGAGCAAACCATTCACTTTTACGCTCATGCGCAAGGTTTGGCTATGCCCATGAAATGGGTTTAAAAGTGAAGTTTTCCTCGCATAATATGCGCAACGTGATAAGTCACAAGCGCTAGGCGAGAGAAGCAACCATTGCACATGAAGTGTCCTCTCCTGGGAACACTTGTGCCAACATCATTATCAAATATTGTTGTGCCAAAGAAGCAGCCCTTCCAACTAGACAGTCGGTATTCTAGTAACTACAGTCAGCTGCACCGATCCGACAGTGCCTCGGGAAACAAGTGCGTGAGGAAGAAGAAAACTGCCTTTTGCCTCATGCTGCTCAATATAGAAA
Organism: Iris macrosiphon; assembly: GCA_036927795.1. NCBI lineage: Eukaryota > Viridiplantae > Streptophyta > Magnoliopsida > Asparagales > Iridaceae > Iris > Iris macrosiphon. Next base: position 70,600,278 of record JAYESA010000019.1, on the reverse strand, counting down.
TATTCTTCTACAAAGAAGATCTCAAAGAAGAACTCGTCCAACCCGTCGGTCTCGGCCAGTGTGTCAAGGAACCGACGCCGGGGTAGTAGGCTGGAGGTGCCTACCAAGGGTATTTCAGGGCACCCATTCGAGAGCAAGCACTGGGGGTAGTAATTCTTCAGTGTTCCACACAAAACCATTATTCCATAAGGAAAGTGAATCTTAGGGAATGAAAGATAACCTGCATGGGGGTAGCTATGCCCGCCAAGCTAATACAATAATCCGGGCTGGGGGTAGTAATCCCCAGGATTCTGAAGATGACACAACCTTGTACATCTTCCCCGAGGATAACGAAACTCGAGATTCAGAGACAAAAAGTGATGCATCCATAACCCCATCCATCTCTCCCCATATAATACTTGTATATATGGCAAGGGATGATCATGGAGTAGGATCCAGTAATCGATAACGCCTCAAGGCATTTGAAGTCATGATGCAGACCATGAGTGTCTCGATGTAGACTTTAACCCAGACGGTATTAGAGCTCAAGGCAAGCTTGGTCCCACAACCCCCAAGGACCTCAGGGCAAGCAAGCCAAGATCCAGGAACCAACGGGGAGTCGAATGCAACTGCTCCTGCTCCCTCCGATGGTGGCAACCAAGCTTTTTTCATGATTATCTCCCCCCCCCCCCCCCCCCCCCCCGCTATCAGATGATGCTGAGGAGGCAATATGGGAAGTTTGGAATTACGAGCTCGTTTTGAGTTGATGAACAACCGAGACGAGCTCCAAGGATATGACAACCTTATCTTGCCATGTCCTAGTCCTAAAATACGTAGGACCAGAGAACGTGGCAATGACCAATAGCATAACTCCAATGGACAAACCCAATTTAATGGACTCGTTAGAGTGCACTTAAGCTGTATTATCTAAATAATATAATAAACTTCTAAGTCTCAATCCATAATGTACCAAAACACAAGAATATACAACATATATCCTTTTGTGCACCCCAATCAATACTTGTCCGAATAGACTCAAAAAAATAACAAGAGTCTATAAAACTAGGATATAGCAGCAAAAATAGTAACAAGAAATGATAAATATAACTACGGTAGAAATGATAACAGTAACTGAGTCCAATGCCTGCAAGATGAGGCGATACACATCAGCAGCTCCAGAAAATCCATAACCGTCTAAGCTATAAAACTGGCAAGAGACCAGGTCCTCAGAGGGACGTAATAAGGTACAAGAAATAGCATGTCAAAGTAAACAGTAAAAATATGCCAAGTACTCAAGGGTAACTAATATAAGCAGCTATGTGAATGTATCTCAAAACTCCCTCGTGCACTAGACCATAGGTCTAAAGGTCTCAATAGACACAACAGTAACTAAGGCATGTCGAGGGAGTGTACAAGCCCCATTACAGGTACCTGCAGCACTATAATGTCCGAAGCGCAGGCAACGGTAACACGAAATAAGTGGTAGCCTAACGGAACAGGTATATTCTTCCTAATCCCCATGTACCTCATGTCTCATATCCACAACATGCAAGATAATCTCTAACTATGTCTCGAGTTAAGATGTAGATATAATCTTGTCAACTATCACATGTCTCGGGTCATATCCTGATACAAAAGCCAAAAATCTCGAATATCTCAAGTATGGCTTCTGTACAAGAAAGTCGTGTCCAGTGTCCTAAGATATATCGTGCAAGAGTTAGCACGAGCAAGGAAATATGTCGATAATGCAACTAGCCGATACATGAATTTGCTGACAAATGTCGGTACCCGAATACAATTCGGACGCTAAGTATCGTATACGGTCCTAGGGTCACAATATAATATATACTAAAACAGAAGTACAATCAAGCACTATTAAATATCACAAAGCATCAAAATAATGGAAATATTGGCAAGGTACACTTGTCTGGTTCTGCAATATGTAGTTGTAAAGATGATCCCGCGCCTACTCCTCTGGAATTCAATTAACCTAAACAATCAATTAACTACTTTAAGTGTCTAATCAAGAATCTTGTAAATACAACTTAAATGTCTAAATTATTATTAACCATATATAACCAAATCCAATATCATGCATAACATATAAATTCTTAACACAATAACTCACATATTTTTACGAGATATCGGGACCTAGTTTTATGGTTTTCGACCTCCAAAATTCAAGGTTGTCTCCAATTGAAGGACATGAATATAAATCATTAAAAAAATTATAAAATCATAATTTAAACATGATTTATACTAATTTTAACCTCTGAATTCCAGATTTTCAATTTTAAGCATATTTTATGTGAGTTACAAACTTTAGTTCTAGTGGGGAGAAAAAGAGTTTGGGTGTTACAAACTTTAGTTGACTGAATTCTATTCTCCAAATACTAAAAATAATGTATTGGTGTGAGAAAAAAAGATTATTTGGTGTTTGGGGTTGATAGGTGGGTGTTTGTTATTGAGGGTTTGAGTCATGTTGGTGCCAATGGGTCAATTTGGTCTAGTTTGGTCTAGTCAAAGTGGCATGAATGTTGTATAACTAAAATAGAGTACAAGAGTGTGAGTTTGAGAGTGACACAAAGGTCATAGTGGTAGACTAACTTGTCCAGGACAAAAATATAAATTTTATTGGAAGACAAGAGCTAGTGTTGTGCAACGATCAAAGTATCTAAGCTATGGCAATGTGTCTCTCTATATAAAATATCTTTTAGGAATTAATTCTTTTAAAAAATAATAAATAAAAATTACTAAAAATCTCTATTCTAAATTGAGTAACCTTACAATCTACCCAACTTATAAAAAATTTATCCTCAAAATTTAAAAATAAGCAGGGTAGAAAAGAGTAAGAGAATTCGCTACGAAAGAAGGATAAATATGACTTGTCGTATCGAGTTCTCGACATAATAAAAGACAAGGCATACTCTAAAGATAAGGAATGCAAAATGGTAAAAAGAACTTAAGTATGCAAGGTCCTACCTTGATTCTCAAAAAATATGTGACACAATTACTAATGGGATCTAGTTTGACGTCATGTTCTAGGGCATGGGTATAATGGGTTTAAGTCACTATCCAACTTATAGAAATTAAGTTGGCCATGGAAATTCAGGTCACCATCATATTTATAAGGGTTATAGAAATTCTAACTTCAAGAAATGATATGAGATGATGAGGCTTTTGTGACCGTAGTCATAGACTATCAAAGAAAATATATGTACTAGCATAGTGCTATTAAGTCAATATATCTATAAAGGAAGTTTACCAGTTGCCATTGCTCTTAATTAGTTCATGAGTTTTCAAGTTAATAGAAAATGACTTAAACAAATATAACTAAGGTAAGATGGCACAGAGAAATACGATCATCGCATATCATTGATGTCGATAAATGGTTCAATAATAAGTGTCAAAGGTACTAGAATTTGTCAAGATGATTAATATTGTATATAGAGCACAAGGGGCTCAATTTAATGTAACACAAGTGTCATGGATATAGTTTGGCTTGAGTGGCTACGGGTATATCAGTGTTTGGGGTAATTGGATTGCCGGTGTATAATTTAATTTAATTACAACGGGATTGAATATTTAAGCATATGATTTTAGAAGAAGGTATGCCATGAATGTTGTGAAGTCTATATGGGGCATGAGAGTGTATACTTGGGAGTAACAACTGGGTCATGAGTGGGTAGGTCCAGTTAAACTCATGAATGTCAAAGTTGTTAGAGGAATTGAGTCGATGTTGCAGATTAAAATCAACCACAACAAAAAAAGGATATCTATGCGTCATTTTTTGTGTACAAATACATCGTAATTATTGTGCAACTAAAATTAAGCATGGGATGGTGAGTTAGGAGTGATAGTCATGTCATGGGTGTAGAGTGCTAGTCTTGGTCATAAGGGTGGAAGTAGTTGGAAAGGGAAGGATAGTGTTGTGCTCCAAATATCCGAGCCACAACAAAGGATACAAAATTAAAGAGATAATCTACTCCGTTTGAAATTAAACCTAATTAATACCATATAATTTCAAATTTATCCTAAAATTCCTAAAATAACCCTTTATTAAAACCAGGGGGATTGCCTTCTACCCAACTTATAGAGTTTCATCTTCTAAGTTAAGATTAAAGGAAGGAGATAGAATGCGGGAATTATGAATGATACGAGTATGAAACCTCAGTACATAAGTTCATACATTAGTCCTCAAGTGAGTAAGAGAAACACTCTATAATGGAGTCCTCGAATTTTAATTAAAGTACGATATAAAGGATAGGAGTATCAATTTTGGAAGGAAGTCAAATACGACTAGTCATACGGGACTTCGAAGAGATAGAGCATTATTACTAATAAGATCCAAGTTGATATCACCTATTAAGAGCTAGGGTTCACTTAGTTCAAGAAATTACCCAACTTAAGTTGGTATTATAGTTAAAGCCATGGTTCTACTAAAAAGATTTCTAGAAGGACCTAATTCCTAATAAGGATAAAATAATTTTAGGGTTTACTGGCTGTAATCAAAGTTTCTCTAATACTATCATTGTGATATCGGTCAACAACTCTATAAGGGGAAATACTACCCATCCAATACTACTCTTATATAGGTCAAGCTTCTACAAGGTAGAAGAAAAGAATTAGTCGGATCTATCTAAGGCAAGGTGGTACAGAAGCTCCGATCATTGATTGACATTGATGACGAGAAGACCAAAATTGAGGGAATTATGAAAGGAAGGAATTTTCAGACCAAGATAAGAGGAAATTTTATGATAAGTCTAAAGAGTATGGTCACAAGGTTGAGTACGACACGATTATGCAGGTATCTGAAGATTCAAGTCATATTGACTAGATCAAGGGGATTAGATGAGACGTAACTGATACCTATGGTGAGATGATTATTAACACAAAAGAGGTAGTACCAATTAAGGGATTTATTTTGTAATTTGGGCACAACTAGAAAAAGAAGAAGGATCTACTCAATTGGATAATTAGAAGGCTTGTTGCTACCATAGCAAAAGGCTTATGAATGTAAAACAAGATAGAAATTGTTGATAGGAAAGATATAGATTATTGATAGGTTTTCAGTCGATGAAGTAATACAACAAATCCTTAATCTTAATATTATATCCTTATAAGTTTTATAACCTCACTTATACTATTGAAAAACTACTTCTAGCTATAGCTAAGCACTATACAATCCTTACAACTTCGTCTAACTCGCATATTCCTAACTTAGTAGGTAAGGGTCAAGGCTACACTAAGCAGATACTCAGGTCTTTCACTTATGGTGTACTATTTACTATGGGCACTCATCAAATCATGATTGAGATTGGTCATCCCAATACTAGTCTAACCTTTAATTGGAATATCTATCTATTCTCATACAGCTTAGCCCTTATATTACATATCCCTCTGTACCTTTGTTCTTCTAGTTTCTGCTATCATAATACCTATCTTTCTCATAAAATTCCTTTGGGCTAGGTTACTACCTTATAATACAAGCATGAAGTCATGATCACCTCTTCTATGCGATAATTTTATTGAACTCAATGAGATGGTAAGATTCTATACAGGCTCAGGTCTAATCTTAACTACAAGAATTATCAAACTATTATATTCGTAATGAGATTCTAAAATCATATCCTTTAAAGCCTTTCTTAAGGTTGGTCATATTGGTTTATAGAGTTTCAACTAAGGTTTTTAACTAGGTATTCTCTCAAATGGTGACCATAATCGTCTTAGTCATTTACAAAAAATTTATATCTATCCTAACCAATATTTATGAATGGTAAAGCTTCTAATCCAACACTCACTACTGGTGAGATTTCTAATAACTATTGACAAGGGAAAGTTCTCTGTTAAAGCTAATCCTTATATATAACTCCAAGCTATCCTCTTATTCTAGTAGTCTACCTAGTACAAGCGTCTATCTTACCCATTTCTAACTTAGTTAGTCACATACTTTAGAATTATTTCCTCTACCATGAGCACAATATTCATCGTTCCCAAAATTCAAATTGCATGTCCTCCAAGCATGAGTTTACTTAGAATCTTTGTACCTAATAATATTTCCATGGTAGAAGCCTGAAGTTCCATTTTACTCAAGTTCATAATACAGCTCCTTGTAGCATCATAGGCTATAACTAATCCCTAACGTCTTGTTAGGCTTTTCATACATCATTCTAGTCTACTAATAGTAACCCTCACTTCTATTAATTGGTAGAGTTTACTTGGTTTTAAGTTCCTACTACTAACGTCAGTTCTTATATCTTAGTCTATTCTAACTCCATTATCTAAAATATCTACCATAATCTTTCCTACTTAGGTAACCATCTACTTACAACTATTCTATCAGGTATGTCTTCTTTGTCTTGACGAGAATTTTCTCATGGAGAAACCATCGTGCACGAGTGTTCCTCTCTTCGAGATAGGGAAAGAATAGAATCAATGAATAAGAGTTCAAATAAAGTATACATAAATACAATTTTGAGATTTAATGACGATATTAGAATAAATAAAAAATTCTAATAGCAAGTGTAGATTGAGATCCTAACAAACAAATCCTAACGTGGGCTCGCTCGGCACAGTAACATAACCGAAATAATTTAATATGGACCTGCATGGGCCACCATAAAAACTATGTCACACCCCAGTCCTAAAATATGTAGGAGCAGAGTACGTGGCAATGACCAACATCACAACTTTAATAGACAAACCCAATTTAATTGACCTATTAGAGTGCACTTAAGTTGTATTATCTAAATAATATAATAAACTTTTAAGTCCTAATCCAAAATAAACCAAAATACAATAATGGACAATATCTATCTTGGTGTGCACCCCAATTAATAAATTAATACTTGTCCGAATAGAATTGAAGAAATAACAAGATTCTACAAAACTAGGCTATAGCAGCAGAAATAGTAACGAAAAATGATAAACATAACTGTGGTAGAAATGATAATAGTACATGAGTCCAATGCCTGCATAACAAGGCGATACACATCAGCAGCTCCAGAAAATTCACAACCGTCTATGCCATAAAACAGGCAAGGGACCAGGTCCTCATAGGGATGTAACAAGGTACAAGAAACATCATGCTAATATAAACGGTAAAAATATGCCAAGTGCTCAAGGGTAACTAACATAACCAGCTATATGAATGCATCTGAGAACACCCTCGTCCGCTAGACCACCGGTCTGAAGGTCTCAATAGACACAATAGTAACTAAGGTATGTGGAGGGAATGTACAGGTCCCATTACAGGTAACCGTAATACTATAATGTCCGAAGCGCGGGCAACAATAACATGAAATAAGTGGTAGCTCAACGGAACATGTATGTTCTCTCCAATCCCCATGTATCTCATGTCTCATATCCATAATATGAAAGATAATCTCTAACTGTCTCGAGTCAAGGTATAGATATAATCATGTCAACTATCACATGTCTCGGGTCCTATCCTGACACAAAAGTCTGAAACCTCGAATGGCTCAAGTAAGGCTTCTGTGCGTGAAGGCCATGTTCAGTGTCCTAAGTTATATTGTACAAAAGTTAGCACGAGCAAGCTAATACATCGACAATGCAACTAGCCGATACACGTCTCCCCTGACGAATGTCGACACCCGAATACAATTCAGACGCTAAGTATTGTATATGGTCCTAGGGTCATAATATAATATATACTAAAATAGAAGTACAATCAAGAACTATTAAATATCACAAAGTATTAAAATACTAGAAATATTGGCAAGGTACACTTGCCTGGTTCTGCAATATATAGTTGTAAAGATGATCCCGCGTCTACTCCTTTGGAATCCAATTGACCTAAATAATCAATTAACTACTTTAAGTGTCTAATCAAGAATCTTGTAAACAAAACTTAAATGTCTTAATTATTATTAACCATATATAACCAAATCCAATATCACTCATACCATATAAATTCTTGACACAATAACTCACATATTTTTACGAGATATAGGGACCTAGTTTAATGGTTTTTGACCTCCAAAATTCAAGGTTAAGTCCCCAGTTGAAGGACATAAATATAAATCATAAAAAAAATCATAGAATTATAATTAAATATGATTTATACTAATTTTAACCTCTGAATTCCAGATTTAAATTTTAAGTATATTTTATAGTTATGACTATATTAGTCCTACTATTTTTGTCCGAAACTTGTCCGGAATATTAACAATCCATAATTATGACCTATATATAGGAAATCTCATATAAAATTATATTAAAATCTGATTAAAACTTAGAAAATAATATCATTTTTAAATACCAAAATCAGCCCCTATTTATGAGCCAAATTATGCCATAAATTTACCCGAGAACCTAGTCTAATGGCCCATATTTTAGGGTTCAGTTTTGACATAAAAATATCATAAATATAAGTTTAAAATAATTTATTTATATTAATAAAACATATATAAATTAAATTTTAAAAATTAATATCTAACCCTCATGTAGTCGCACCATAAAGTCACAAACTAGTCCTACCATAATCCAATATATCACCAATCTAACATTCAATCTACATAGATTTTAATATGGCAAAAAGATAGAAGCATGGGTTCCAGAATAATAGATACACATAAATCTAAGAGAATTTATGTCATGGTAATTTGAGAAGAAAAGTTTGAATCTTTACCGAAAGCTTTTGAAGGTTTGGATGGTAGTGCCTCTTCTTGTCCAAGAAATACACCTCCTTGCTTGTGCTTAACTTGCTACTCCTTGCTTGATGGGTTAAAGATAATGGAAATAGAGTTCTTATGGGTTTAATGACAAAGTTGGAGTCTTTATGGTTGTTTTGGTGGAGTTTGGGGGTTGTAGAGGTGGTAGAGTAGCCTGAAAAGGGGGATAGACCTAATTCAGATTCAGCCTAAACACTTCTGGTGGAGGAGTTGTTTTATGGAAGTTAGAGTGAGTTTTTGTGGAAGGTTTGTGAATAGAAAGTGTTGAGGACAGGGAGAGGAATAATTTTACTGAAGAAACTTAGTATAGAGGGAGATATGGCTGGATTGGTGGGGACTAGCTGAATTCGGATTCAGCCTGGATAGGGTTGGATATATGGAGGTGTAGAGAGAGATGGAGAAGGTTTTAGGGAATGGTTTGTGAAGAGAAATTATAGGGTAGATGGTTATAAAAAAATGTTGTTCAGGTTGTTTGAATGGGTAAGGTGAAGAGAGAGGGGTTATGGCCAGCCTAGTGGGGAGGAAAAGTGTTTGGGAGTTACAAACTTTTGTTCTAGTGGGGAGGAAAAGAGTTTTGGTGTTACAAACTTTACTTGGTTGAATTCTATTCTCCAAATACTAAAAATAATGTGTTGGTGTGAGAAAAAAGTGTGTTTGGGGTTGATAGGTGGGTTTTTGGTATTTTGAGGGTTTGAGTTATGTTGGTGCCAATAGGTCAATTTGGTTTAGTTTGGTCTAGTCAAAGTATCATGAATGTTGTATAACTAAAATAGAGTACAAGAGTGTGAGTTTGAGAGTGACACAAAGGTCATAGTGGTAGACTAAATTATCCAGGATAAAAATATAAATTTTATTGGAAGACGAGCTAGTGTTGTGCAACGATCGAAGTATCTAAGCCATGGCAATGTGTCTCTATATGTAAAATATCTTTTAAGAATTAATTCTTTTAAAAAATAGTAAATAAAAATTACTAAAAATACCTATTTTAAAATGAAAGGGCTTATATATCCTCTCAAGTGGAGAAAAGTGGTGTACCCGCCTAAGTACAAGCCATAGTCCATGATTCTGTTTGATTGAAAATCATCCCCTTGTCAATACATGAATTACTTTGATTCGATGACGGGACGTCTACCCCGGGACGATGTCCTCCTTACTAAGATCTTAGTCGGAGCTTTAGCCGGGGTAGCCTACGAGTGGTTTTGTAGCCTCCCGAATAACTGTATCTCATCATTCGACGATCTTCGGTACCTCTTCCTCTCTCGATTCTATGGCGGTGGAATGGACATGACTATGTCCTCCCTCATCGACATAGTTCAGAAGCAAAAGTTGCTCGCTCATTATTTTATAGAGCAATTCAGACAAGCAGTATTGAAACTTTCCCCGGGTATTACTGGGTTCGCGCTAATGGATACTTGCAGGAAGAATTTACTACCCGCAGTAAAGCTCTGGTCAACTTCGGTTATGTTGTTAGATTGGACAACATTCATCATAAGCGTTGATGCCGCTAATGCAAAAGATGCATGTTTATTGTGAATGTACCTCTATAACGCCGATGACAGGGAAAATCATCCTTTCAACAACAACAATAATAGCGGTCGTGACAACAAAGGGAAACAAGTCCTTACTGTCAATGTGTCTACGGGTCCGACCACACCCGTTCAAAAGCTGGTAGAAGCACCTAAGCCGAAGAAGACCTATAAAATCCCCTAATTTTTAAACATATTAATTATTTAATTAATTATTGAATTTATTTATAGTATTTCTTAGTTAATTAGAAAATAGAATTTAATTGAATTAATTTCCCAGGTAACTACTCATCTAGAATTTATGGAACAAAACTATTATTATATTTTATTTTAATTACGAAGTCTTGTAGAGGGATGATAGATTTTTAGATGTGCTATATAATTTTCTGGAATTTTATACCATATATATATACATATATAAATAAATAGTAATAATAGAAAATAAAATAAAAGAAATCATTAACAAAAATCCTTAAATCAAATAAAGATCCTTAAAACTAAACAACCTCTAAGCCTAACACCACCAGCCCACAACTTAAGCTCTAAGCCTTAAACAATAAACTCATAACCTAGCTAAAACTGTATCCCACAACTAACCCACCCGCCAGCGGCCAGGACCCGCGAGCGTCGACCTTTCACCCGCGCCCCCTCCTTCTCTCTCTCTCTCTATATATATATATATATATATATATACATATTACACAATAAACCCTAACCCTAAACCTATCCCCCTCCAATCCGGCGGCGACTCCCGACCACCTGCAGCTACCGGAGCACCGCCCGGAACCCAGTGCCGTCGGCCACACCCGCACAATCACGAGCAGTCCACGACAGATTCGAGCAGCGACGTGCCCTACTTCAAGCGCAGTTTCCTGACTCGCCGCTCGATCGTTTTTGGATCCGTCTTCACCGGTATGATCATGACCTATCCCCCACTCAACTCTATAAATTAGTTTCCATCGAACGGCGCTTAACACCAGGTAGAAATCGAGGCCAAGTTGAAGAAAAACTATATAATTTAAACTACAGAAAACTGTTTCAATGACCTATGTTTAGAGACTAATATCTTCCACCACAGACATCCAAATCAAAATCTACTTTTTGCTATGAGAAGTCTATATAATCGAGATCATTCCCTGTTAATTAGATTATTTTATTTTGTGTCCAATTCAGAGATAAATTGGGTTAAAAATCACGAAAAACTTATTTTCAAAACTTTAGAAATTATGTTACGGAGCGCGTCCTGCCAAACGGGACCGTCTCGTCGCGTACCAATGGCACCAAAAGGCGCGTATGGTATATCCTGATGTGTGGGCTTTCGCAAAAACTGATTTGGACGTGTGTGCGCGTCGAAATCAACTCGTATCCATAAAAAGTCCCCATATCACGACTTTTATAAAATATCGCTCTATTTTGTGTACGCTCGTCGGAATACGACAAAACTTGCACCATTAGATTCGTGGTATCACGCTGGTCCTGTGACCCAAGTTTCACGCGATTCCAAGATAGTTGACCAAGCCGCCTATTTGCGGTCCCTACGGTTGACTTTAAGGGCAAATTTGTATTCAGCTCACCGAAATCCAAAATTGGACATAACGTTGAGTTAGTACTGACGTTTAGAATTTGTTTGACCTATAATTTGTTCCATTTAGAGACCTTTACCTCTGGCACACTTTTCGGTGCAAAGTGGGCCACATGGACCCGTTTTGACCCAAAATTACCGTTTTGCCCCTGTGTCCAAATTGGACAAAAGGGTAGTATTTTTTGCTATCTCGTTAATTCTAGAAATGTTGGTGATGTTCATTTCAGCATTCGAAGACGTTTATTTGGAGGTCATAGTTTTTGATCATGTGTACTTGACGTCTGGACGCTTACACTATACAGATTACTTGCTAGGCAAGTATACCTTGCCATTGTATTCTGATTTACATTCCTTATGATGCATGTATTTTATTTTTGTCCATTTAGTTCATATATTTTAACTTCTATATAAACTGCGCATCCAAGAATAACTTGGGTGCAACGATGGTGGCATCATATTCTGTTTTTATTATATATGTATGTTGACCTAGTTTATGAGACCACCCCATTATCATGAGACATTCTTATGTTTCATTAGCCATAACACTATTATTATACGAGTGTGAGTCTCATGTAGGATACGGACTTTCGTACTCGGCTGGCCACTGGTACGTATAGGACGTACGACGGATAGGGATAACTGCTGATAGAAATTGCATACTACAAGACCTGACAGTTATTTAGAGGTATCATCGTGCCATGGATGTGACATGCTTAGAGCATGGGGTGGGGAGAATAATAAATAAGATATTTGGGCTCCTTTGCACTTTTCTTGTGTAACCCGTACGCTCCGTCGAAGATGCGCGGTCATGATGACCACTATATATATTATTATTACCTAGCAGCCTCTAAAGTTCAAAAGACGTCATATTTTTTAGGCCCCTAAATCTCCGAGAGATTCATGCCAATCCCATTTTAGCCAGATAGCCTACGTGTTGGAAAGTTGTTCTCAAAATGCATTCACATAGATGGTTAGGCGACCCATTGGATATTTTTTTCAGTACTATATTGGCATGCTTCTATGTATCTTGTTATGTCCCTCTGAGGACATGGTCCCTTTCCAGGTATAGACATATAGGATTATCCACAGGAGTACAGACCTGGACCTGATACTTTATACCAGACTGAGGAGGTCTTACCTTCAGAGTACCTTTGATTCATCGCAACTGATGGATATTCTAGTTACTATTTCCTTTATTGGCATTTATCTTATATTAGAGTTGATCTCTTTTCTTATTTAGTAGTTTTTAGTTTAGTCGATTGACAGTGGATTTATTTCCACCCGACTATCATTCTTTGATACTTCGTACTTGAGATTCAGTTATTTATTTCCTATTTCTTTATTTATGCTGAGGATGAGATATAGATTGCGTGCGACTTGTGTTGATAGTATATTACCACTTATGGATTGAATATTCATAATACAGCGTACGTATGTGTTATGGTTTCCATATATTGGATTCGCCATATACATACGGCTGGCATGCTTACGTATTCCTAGTCCTATATATTTTGGGGCTGGGGCGTGACATGTTTTTAGTGGTGGCCCATGCAGGTCTTCGAATATATTGTCTCGGTTATATTACTGTATCGAACAAGCCTGCGTATTGGAATAGAGTATAGGATCTCATCCACGCTTGACTAAAACACATCTTCTCTTTCAACTTCCTGTTTAAATGCTTGTATCATGTTTGATTCTTGTACTCCTTCTAATCGTTTCGCCCACCTCTTGCAGAGAGATGGTTCCGTGTAGTGGATATACTGCCACCAAAGGTGACACACCTTCAGGAGTCAACAGCCAAACTCGAGGGGAGACCTCAACGACTCCTAGACTTCCGGGGCCGGATGGACAGACTCATAATCCAGTTTCATCTGATCTTTCTGCTTCACCTAATGAGACTTTTCCAGCTTCATCGACACCACAGGATGGTCAGACACAGTTGTTCGAATTCTACCAAATGATGATATGGGCACATAGACAACAGGCGGCCACACTAGCTGTAGAGCAGAGACAGCAAGTGGCGGAGCAGAGGTGAGAATTTCTAGCATCACTTAAGAGAATGGCTGCACAGGCACCTGTACCAGCCCAGGCACTAGTTCCAGTACTGCGAGCTAGAGTTGGGTCAGTCAAGGACTTTGTACAGATGGGCCCAAAATATTATAAAGGTACTGAGAGCCCAGAGAAGACCACAAACTGTATTACCCACACCCAAAAGTTATTAGAAGCATCACAGCTACCTACAGATCTATGGATGACAGGCGTAAGGACGCAGCTAGATCGTAACGCTCATCACTGGTGAGAATTAATGGAGCACCAATTGGGTACGCGTCGGACTTGGGAATAATTCTTGGAGTGCTTTGAGAGGAATTACTTCCCAAACACTGTAAGGGATGCGTTGTATGATCAGTTCCTCCATCTGGAATAGGGGAACAAGAAAGTTAACGAGTATGATGCATATTTTAGTCGCCTTAGTAATTATGGCACTGCCCTGATACCAAATAACTTGGACAAGGCTAAAAGGTTTTACCGCGAGCTAACTCAGGAGCTCCAACACTATACTAGCTCACAGTCCCGGATCTCTTATGCCGAATTATTGACAGAAGCTAGACTACAAGAGACCATCAGCAAAGAAAAATGAGGTCAACTTAATACACAGTAGGGACCAGCAAGGACACATCAAGGAGGGCCTATCAGACGTCCTTTGGCACAGCAACAGCAGCACAGAGCAGGACTGTACCAGATTCTGGAGAAGCCCCACTACAGTTATTATGGGAGACACGGACATATTTTGAGAGACTGTCGGACTAGCTTAGGACAATATATGAGGAGTGGTTCCGGACAGCACATGGTAAGAGACTGCCCAATGTAGTAGACATTGACGCTTCCACCGCCAATACAGAGGCTAGCACTTCTAGCACTGAAGCCAGTTCGACAGATGACTATACCAGGAGCACCTCAACCCCCAGCAGCAGGAGGATTTCAGCGAGGACCACCGCTACCTACTCAGGAGAATCAGTTCACGAGGGCCAGATATGTACTACTACAAAAAAATGGACAAGGTTTTGCACTAGAAGTGGATGACATGGAACAGGAGATTGATGTTAAGCAGGTATTACTCTTTCTTTTACTTTTCCTGCTGTGACATTATTTGATACGAGAGCCACCCAATCGTTCATATCTTCTAGTTTTATTGCCAAACATAATATTGCCACTATACCTTTACCTAGTTGTGTTAGAGTTCTCATCGGAGGAAGAGTTGTACCTGTTAGTCGAATTTGTAGATTGTGTCCTATAGTGATTTGTGGCAGAGAGATGAATGCCCGATTCTTAGTCCTCCCTATGCCAACTTTTGATATTGTGCTGGGGATGGACTGGCTAAGCAAGTACCACGCTTTCTTCGACAGTTTTGGAGGAAGCATTCTTTTTAAGGTACCAGGCCAGCCGAAACTTGAGTTGTATGAGGATCCACAGAAGCCCTTGATGGTGTGCAGCTTGTAATGGACAACGTTATTTATCACCCCATCATTTCAGAGTTCTAAGACATCTTTCCAGAGGAATTTCTAGGACTACCACCAGACATAGATGTAGAATTCTCGATTGAATTGACACCGGGAGCAGCACCCATAGCATCGCATATTTATAGATTGGCAAAGAAGTAGATGGATGAGCTGAAGGCACAATTGAAAGAATTAGAGGAGAAAGATTTCATCCGACTGAGTACATCACCCTGGGGAGTGCCAGTATTGTTTGTACCAAAGAAGGATGGGTCAGTACGTATATGCATCGACTACAGAGCCTTAAATGCAGTGACTGTGAAGAATAAATACCCATTGCTACGCATTGATGACTTATTTGATCAGCTTAGTAGAGCCAAGGTATTCTCGAAGATAGACTTGAGATCGGGATATCATCAGGTGAAGGTACGGAAGCAAGACATCCCGAAGACCGCATTCAGGACAAGATATGGATACTACGAGTTTTTGGTCATGCCATTTGGGTTGACCGATGCTCCATCTATCTTTGTGGACTTAATGAATCGAGTATTCCATCAGTATTTAGAACAGTTCATGGTCATCTACATAGATGACATACTTGTCTATTCGAAGAGCCACGAGGAGTACGAGAAGCACCTGCGGATCGTCCTAAAGACCTCGAGGAGAGAGCAGTTATATGCGAAGCTCAGTAAATATGATTTTTTTTTGGACAGAGTCTCGTTTCTTGGGCATATCGTTACGGGAGATGGTATTTCTGTTGATCCAAAGAAAATCTCGACAGTCGAGACATGGCCCGTTCCTAAATCAGCATCGGAGGTGAAAAGTTTCCTTGGACTTGCGGGATATTACCGACAATTTGTGGAGAACTTCTCAAGGATAGCAGCGCCTATGACTCGGTTGACGTGCAAGGATCAAGAGTTCATATGGACTAACGAGTGTCAAGCCTCTTTCGATGAGTTGAAGAAGCGACTGACCACAGCACCGGTATTGACTATTCCATCAGGATCATGAGGTTATGTAATTTACAGTGACATATCGAGAAAAGTCTTGGAATGCATGTTGATGCAGCATGGTAAGGTGATTGCATACGCATCTAGAAAGTTACGAGTACATGAGAAGAATTATCCAACTCATAACTTCGAGCTTGCAGCCGTTGTTTTCGCTCTGAAGCTATGGAGACATTACTTATATGGGGAATGAGTGGAGATTTATACAGACCACAAAAGCCTCAAGTATGTCTTCACGCAGAAGGAGTTAAATATGAGGCAACGTCGGTGGCTTGAGTTGATGAAGGACTTTGAGATAGAACTATGTTATCACCCAGGCAAGGCTAACGTAGTAGCAGACTCGTTAAGCCGGAAACCAGCAACTTACTTCTTGACAACACAGAGAAAATTATTGGAGGACTTGCAAGAACTTGACATAGAAGTGGTATTACCCGGAGTAGATGGTACATTAGCCAATTTACAAGTACAGTCATCACTAGTAGAGAGGATCAAGGCAGCTTTGCCTATGGATGCCAGATTCAGGAGATTGAAAGAAAGGACAGAGGTCAAAGAGCAGACGGAATTGTGCATCCATGGTGACGGGACATTACGATGTTGTGATCGTCTATGTGTTCCCAATGGAGAGATTTGACAGGAGCTGATGGCAGAAGCTTATAGTTCGATATATTATATTCATCCTACAGGCACCAAGATGTACCGTGACTTGCGATAGCACTTTGGTAGCATGGGATAAAAAGAGAGATAACTCGCTTTGTAGCCAAATGTCTAGTATGTCAGCAGGTGAAAGCGGAGCATCAGAGAACAGCAGGGCTACTGTAACCACTTCCGATTCTTGAGTGAAAGTAGGAGCACATCACTATGGACTTTGTCACAGGTTTTCCCAAGAGTCCAGTGGGAGAGATACAGTATGGGTAATAGTGGATCGACTCACCAAGTCCGCATATTTCTTGCCTTTTAGAGTTGGCCAGTCTACAGAAGCTTTGGATGACTTATACATGAGACAAATCATGAGGTTGTACGGTATTCCGGTCAACATTGTGTCATACAGGGATTCGTGCTTTATATCTCACTTTTGGAGAAGCATGCAAGAGAGTCTTGGGACTCGTCTGAAGTTCAGTACATCTTATCACCCGCAGACAGATGGGCAGTCCGAATATACTATTCAGACACTGTAGGATATATTGAGGGCTTGTATGTTGGACTTTGGAGGATCATGGGAGGACCACCTACATCTTGTGGAGTTTTCTTACAACAATAGCTATCAAGCGAGCATCCAGATGGCTCCGTTTGAAGCATTATATGGAAGAAAGTGTAGGTCTCCCATGTGTTGGAGTGACATAGGAGAACATCAGATTCTGGGACCAGAGTTAGTAGTCAACATCGTAGAGACAATGAAGAAGATACAGGGACACTTGCGATCAACACAAGACAGGCAGAAGCAGTGGGCAGACCTTCATAGTCGTCCCTTGGAGTTTAAAGAGGGCGATTATGTATTCTTGAGGATATCACCTACTAGAGGCACTATTCGATTCGGAGGGCGTGGCAAGTTTGGCCCAAGGTATATTGGACCATTTGACGTGCTAGAGGGAGTGAAAGAAGTGGCGTATCGACTGGCACTACCACCTTCACTCGAGGGAGTACATGATGTATTCCACGTGTCACAACTTAGGCGATATGTGGCGGATAGCAGTCATGTTCTCGACCACTCTGAGATCACCATTGGGACGAGCTTGTCATACCAAGAGCAACCCGTGGGGATCCTTGATCGTCGAGAGAAAGTGTTGAGGAACCAGTCTATTCCCTTGGTCCGCGTAGCATGGAAGCATGGCACGCCAGGAGAATCCACTTGGAAGCGCGAGGATGACATGCGCAAACGTTTTTCGTATCTATTCGTAGATCAAGGTATGAAATTACTTTGTTTATTTCTACCTTATACCATCCTTGATTTTCTATCGTGGCTTAGTTTTAATTTCGAGGACAAAATTCCTATAAGTTGGGTAAAATATAAAATCCCCTAATTTTTAAACATATTAATTATTTAATTAATTATAGAATTTATTTATAGTATTTCTTAGTTAATTAGAAAATAGAATTTAATTAAATTAATTTCCTAGGTAACTACTCATCTAGAATTTATGGAACAAAACTATTATTAAATTTTATTTTAATTAGGAAGTCTTGTAGAGGGATGACATATTTTTAATGTGCTATATAATTTTCTAGAATTTTATACCATATATATATACATATATAAATAAATAGTAATAATAGAAAATAAAATAAAAGAAATCATTAACAAAAATCCTTAAATCAAATAAAGATCCTTAAACTAAACAACCTCTAAGCCTAACACCACCAGCCCACAACTTAAGCTCTAAGCCTTAAACAATAAACTCATAACCTAGCTAAACATGTATCCCACAACTAACCTACCCGCCAGCGGCCAGGACCCGCAAGCGTCGACCCTTCATCCGCGCCCCCTCCTTATATATATATATATATATATATATATATATATATATATATATATATATATATATATATATATATATATATATATATATATATATATATACATCTTACACAATAAACCCTAAACCTATCCCCCTCCAATCTGGCGCCGACTCCCGACCACCCGCAGCTACCGGAGCACCGCCCGAAACCCAGCGCCGCCTGCCACACCCGCGCGATCGTGAGCAGTCCACGACAGATTCGAGCAGCGACGTGCCCTACTTCAAGCACAGTTTTTTGACTCACCGCTCGATCGTTTTTGGATCCGTCTTTACCGGTATGATCATGACCTATCCCCCTCTCAACTCTGTAAATTAGTTTCCATCGAACAGCGCTTAACACCAGGTAGAAATCGAGGCCAAGTTGAAGAAAAATCATATAATTTAAACTGCAGAAAACTGTTTCAATGACCTATGTTTAGAGACTAATATCTTCCACCATAGACATCCAAATCTAAATCTACTTTTTGCTATGAGAAGTCTATATAACCAAGATCAGTCCCTGTTAATTAGATTATTTTATTTTTTGTCCAATTCAGAGATAAATTGGGTTAAAAATCACGAAAAACTTATTTTTAAAACTTTAGAAATTGTGATACGGATTGTGCCCCGCTAAAGGGGACCGTTCCGTCGCGTACCAATTGCACCAAAAGGCGCATATGGTATGTCCTGACGTGTGGTCTTTTATGAAAAGTAATTTGGACATGTGTGCGCGTCGAAATCAACTCGTATCCGTAAAAAGTCCCCGTATCGCGACTTTTGTAAAACACTGCACCATTGTGTACATACGTCAGAATGCGACAAAACTTGTGCCATTGGATTTGTGATATCATGCTGGTCCTGTGACCCAAGTTTTACATATTTTCGAGATAGTTGACCAAGCCGCTTATTTGCGGGCCCCACGGTTGACTTTAAGGGCGAATTTATGTTCGGCTCACCGAAATCTAAAATTGGACATACCATTGAGTTCGTACTGACGTTTAGAATTTAATTAATCTATAATTTTTCCCATTTAGAGACCTTTAACTTTGGCACATTTTTCGGGGCAAATTGGGCCACATATGGACCCCGCTTTGACCAAAAATTACCGTTTTACCCCTGTGTCCAAATTGGACGAAAGGGTAGTATTTTCTAGCTATCTCGCTGATTCTGAAAATGTTGGTGATGTTTATTTCAGCATTCTAAGATGTTTATTTGGAGGCCATAGTTTTTGATCATGTGTACTTGACATCTAAACGCTTACACTATACATATTACTTGTAAGGCAAGTATACCTTGCCATTGTACTATGATTTACATTCCTTATGATGCATGTATTTTATTTTTGTCCATTTAGTTCATATATTTTAACTGCTATATAAACTGTGCGTCCAAGAATAACTTGGGTGCAACGACGGTGGCGTCGTATTCTATTTTTATTATATATATGCATGTTGACCTAGTTTATGAGATCACCCTATTATCATGAGACATTCTTATGTTTTATTAGCCATAATACTATTATTACACAATTATGAGTCTCATGTAGGACACGGACTTGCATACTCGGCTGGCCACTGGTACGTATAGGACGTGCGACGGATAGGGATAATTGCTGATAGAAATTGCATGCTACAAGACCTGGCAGTTATTTAGAGGTATCATCGTGTCATGGATGTGACGTGCTTAGAGCATGGGGTGGGGAGAACAATAAGTAAGGCGTTTGGGCTCCTTTGCACTTTCCTTGTGTAACCCATACGCTCCGCCGGAGATGCGCGGTCATGATGACCACTATATATATTATTATTACCTGGCGGCCTATGAGGTTCAAAAGACGTCATGCTTTTTACGCCCCTGAATCTTCGAGAGATTCATGCCAATCCCATTTTAGCCAGATAGCCTACGTGTTGGAAAGTTGTTCTCAAAGTGCATTCACATAGATGGTTAGGCGACCCATTGGATGTTTATTTTTCAGTACTATATTGGCATGCTTCTATGTATCTTGTTATGTCCCTCTGAGGACCTGGTCCCTTTCTAGGTATAGAGGTGCATGGTTATCCATAGGAGTACGGACCCGAACCTGACGCTTTATACCAGACTAAAGAGGTCTTACCTTCAGAGTACCTTTGATTTATCGGAGCTGATGGATATTCTAGTTGCTATTTCCTTTATTGACATTTATCTTATATTAGAGTTGATCTCTTCTCTCATTTAGTAGTTTTCAGATTAGTCAATTGGCAGTGGATTTGTTTCCACCCGACTATCATTCTTTGATACTTCGTACTTGAGATTCAGTTATTTATTTCCTATTTCTTTATTTATGCTGAGGATGAGATATAGATTTGGTGTGACTTGTGTTGACAGTATATTACCACTTGTGGATTGGATATTCATAATACAACGTACGTATGTGTTATGGTTTTCATATATTGGAGTCGCCATATACATACGGCTGGCATGCTTACGTATTCCTAGTCCTACGTATTTTGGGACTGGGACATGACAGACCTACTCCTTCAATGATAATGATATTATGGAGATTTTTAATGTATTGATAAAGGGTAACAAGCTCTGGCTACCCGACATCAGACGTACGGAAGAGGCAGATAAGGTCGATGACCCCAAGTACCGCCAATATCACCTGTACGTCCACCATCCAACACAGGACTGCTACATGTTGAAGAGACTGTGAGCACCATAATTTTTATAGGATTATTTTAGTAATTAATATTTAATTTTATTATTTAATTTTATTTAAATATTTATTTAGTAATTTATTAAACTTTGGAAATCCATCACCATGGCCTTGAGATCTTGAGCAATGTATTAGTCGTTACCTTTCAACCAACTTTACATACTAGACATAAACAAACCAAAATAGGCCCATGACATGGATGTCCCTCATAAATTCCTATTTTTTTGCTTCATTTTGGTCGCACAACTTTTGTGGCTCAAATACGAGAAATTTGCACATTTAGAACTTTTGTCGTTGCGTACGACTTTAATGCACAATACCAACCCATTTCTTACAACCAACTTGACAACCTAGTGCTTAACAGGACCTACTACGTCCATGTTAATGGTGTCACATTTATATAAGTTTTTGCATGCTTTATAAACTTTGTATGGTTCAAATCCTAGTTTTAAATTCTAATTTTCTATTTTAGGAAATCGCATCTTTGTATATCTTTTGTGCACCTTAATTAAATTAAAATAAATATTTATATAATGAGCCCAATGATCATTAGAGGCCTAGCAAGTCATAATGGAAAGTAAGTCCCCTCATTTTAGAATAGGTTTATTTTGGTATTTTGCAATTATTTTTATTTTTTATTTAAATAAGTAGGTTAAATGATTAATTTATAAAATTATTTTATATATTAAAGACACTTTGCCATGGCTTGGATATTTTGATCGATGCACAACCATTTTTCCTCCAACCAAATTTGCATACTATAGACGATCCAATTCAGACTCATGCCATGACTGTCATTCACAAATTTACAATCCCATGCTTTTTTTTGGTCGCACAAATTTAATGACGCAATTGCGAGAAAATATAAACTAATTAATTACACATTGTCGTTGTGTACGATTTTAATACATAACACCAATCATTTTCTTCCAACAAAATTTATATTAATGATCTTTACTGGACCGCCTACGCTTGTAATATTGGTGTTGTATTTGTTTGATCTCCTCCATGCTCCAAAAATATTAACAAACACCTTGAACAATCGTTACCATAAAACTACCATTATTTGAAATATTGAATCCAACCGAGCCCAAACACCCTACTCGGGCTCTCAACCCAATTCTTACAACTTATGTACACTAATCCACACTCATCCCCTACCTTATAATATATATTTGCATACTCAAAGCCTCGCACATGCACGAAAAACCAAAAGCACAATAAACGTCCTATTTGAGACACTGATAGTGAACCTTCTTGTGCACTTGTACTCAAACCCAACCAAGACCCAAAAGACTTGATACAAGTGAATCCAAAGCCTTAATAAGGGCTCAACCAAACCCCCTTGATCTGAAACCAAGCTCAAAGGCCTATTAGGACCCAACCATGGGCCAACAACTATAAATACCAAGCAACCCCCTCACAAACCCTAACCCTAATCATTCTCCCTCTTGGCCGACCCCCTTGGCCGCCCCCTCCTCCTTCCTCAAGAACCCTACAACAGATTTCCTCCTCTCCACTTCATATTTTTACCTTCCCATCTCCCCCACACAAGTCCAAGTGGCCGACCACCCTAGTAGAAGAGTTCGGTCCCCCTTTTGTGGTCAAATTTGTATTGCTGGTTGTAGCAGTGTTTTGACTGAATTAACAGCGCTAAAACCCCTCCAAACTAAATATTTACATCATACGTGAAGCCTCAAAGTACCCCCTCAAATTTCATGAAGTTTGGAGTCCGTTTGACGCTCTGAAAGGTCCATGTCACAAGAAAAGCCTCTGCCATAATCGCAATCGCGTAAGTTCCATAAGTTCTATTTAATATATTTTTCATGTACGAAATCTTGTATGAACCCATGAACATGTTATATGACAAATGATTTAACCTCTATGCATGATAAATTCTAATTTTATGTGCAAAACTACTCTTAGATAACACAAAACCAAGGCATGGCAATATGGTACCAATATTAAACCTAGTTTTGATGCATATTTCTATTTTATAATTAAAGACTAATTTTCCAAAAATTAAATAAATAATTCCAGAATAATAAATAATATATTTTTATATTATAAATGAGTTTTTATGCAAGTTGACAATTTTGCATGCACAAACTAGTTGTCAAATTGTTAGAACACCTAGTCGACCCGCAACAGAACTTTGTGCATGCAACAGTAGTATTTCAATTATTTTCACTAATTAAATATAAATTCCAGAATTTAATTCATCTTTATTTTAGTTTAATTTAATGTCAATATGCGTGGTTGAGAG
The DNA here is from genome assembly GCA_036927795.1 of Iris macrosiphon. Lineage (NCBI taxonomy): Eukaryota > Viridiplantae > Streptophyta > Magnoliopsida > Asparagales > Iridaceae > Iris > Iris macrosiphon. Next base: position 70,576,547 of record JAYESA010000019.1, on the reverse strand, counting down.
GCTACATGCATGTTCGAAGTATAGTTTAGCATTGTTGCGAGTTTTGGGACATCATATCGTATATATGTATGTATAAAAATACGTATACCGAAACTCATATAATTGTATGTACATATGATAACATAATATACGAGACCCTCACGACGTAGTAGACAGTAGCATGATACGTGTTTATTGGCACGTTGTTTAATTCCATGCGACTATTGGATTGTTGGTATGGACATCACAATATTAGTTGATGTTGTGCGACGATCTTACCCTTTTATATTAAGTAGATTAGTTGTGTTAGTATTGATTAGAATATGTTATATAGAGCAACTTGGATCCGTTGCACTTCCAATCGAGGACCTCCGTCAGGCAACATCGTAGCATCAGGCGGCAAGCAAGTATACCTAGCCAATATTTCTAGTATTTTTTGCTTTGTGTTATTTACTATTTCTTAACTATAATTCTACTTTTAGCATGTATTATGTTGAGACCCCAGGACCGTATACGATACATAGTGTCCAAATTATATTCGAGTGTCAACATCTGTCCGCGGAGTCGTATATTATTAGTTGCATTATCGTCACATTGCCTTGTTTGTGCTAACTCTTGTAAGATATACCTTAGGACACTGGACACGATTTTCATGTACAGAAGCCTTACTTTAGATATTCGAGGTTTTTGGCTTCTGTGTCAGGATATAATCCATGACTAGAGATAGTTGACATGAGTATATCTACACATTGACTCGAGACATAGTTAGTAATTGATCTTGCGTGTTATGGACATGAGACGTTATGGACATGAGACTGAGGTTATATTGGGTGGGGAAAGCATACTCGGAGCGTTGGGCTACCTCTTTTATCATTAGTTGCCGTTGTATCATTACAAAGCTTCGGGGATTATCATTAGTTCCTACAGGTTCTATGACGGGACCTGTAAGGTTTTATATTTACTGAGGATGTCTAGAGAGATCTTTAGATTCACACTTTGGTGGTCTCGCGTACGAGTGATATTCTCATATGCATTCTCTTAGTTGGTTATGATAGATACCCTTGAGCATATTGCTTATTATTTTAATGTTTACTTTTTCATGTTGTTTCTTGTCCCTTGTTACGTTCCTCTAAGGACATGATCACTTGCCAGTTTTGCAGCATAGACGGTTGAAGAGTTTTCTGGAACTGCTGATGCGCATCGTCTTGTCAAGCAGGCATTGGACTCAGGTACGATTATCATTTCTATCGTAGTTATGTTTATCATTTCTCATTACTATTTCTGCTTCTATAGTCAAGTTTTGTAGACTCTTGTTATTTCTTCAGGTCTATTCGGACAAGTATTGAATGTGGTGCATACCAGGATATATATTGTCCATTCTTCTATTTTATTTTATTATAGATTGAGACTTAGAAATTTATTATATTATTTAGATAATATAGATTAATTGTACTCTAACGGGTCCATTAAATTAGGTTGTCCATTGGAGTTCTGTTGTTGGCCATTTTCACGTGGCCTGATCCTTTGTATTTTGGGACTGGGGCGTGACAAAGTTTTTGTGGTGGCCCATGTAGGTCCTGATTAAATCGTTTCGATTATGTTACTGTACTGAGCGAGCCTGCGTTAGGATATGTTTGTTAGGATCTCAATCCACAATTGCTATTAGAATTTTCTTTGATTTCTAATATCGTCTTTGAACCTCAAAATTCTATGTATTCATACTTTCTTTGAACTCTTATTCATTTATTCTCGTATTTCCCTATCTGGGAGAGACGAACACTCATGCACGGTGATTTTTCCATGAGCAGATTCTCGTCAAAATAAAGAAGGCATACCTGATAGAATAGTTGCAAGTAGATGGTTACCTTGGCAGGGAAGATTATGGTTGATATGTACTAGATATTATAGTTAGAATAGATTAAATGTATAAGGATTAGCCTTAGAAGAGAACTTATGTAAACACCCTCGACCAATTTAGGATTAATTTAATTTAAATTGAGAGACTAGGATTAATTTGGATACAATTAATATTAATGTACAACAATTATGTGACTTATTACACCTCACCGTTGCTTCGATGATTGGAGTGCTACACTAGTAGTTACCTCCAAACCAAGTTCATACACATCTCCTAGACATGCCAGACTACCCATCTGAACCTTGTGTAACTTTTAGATACCCAATATTGTGCTTTATTTTATCTGCGCAATATGCGTCACAAACGTTCATGTATTATTCCATATAACCCAAATTAGGGTATTAGTCTATTCTGAGCCTGCTACGCCCATGACTCTCGTGTTCCACCCAATTTTAATACCATGTGTTCTCAATTAAAAAAAGAACACCAGGTGCCTTTGTTTGTAAATTAATTGGAGGCCAGACTCACCCCAAAGCAAGACCTAACCAAGCCCACGTACACCTTTCATGTGGACCAGCCCCCACCTCGAGGAGCCAGGCCGGCCCAAGTCCCGAGGTCAGCCCATAATTATCCTCCTATATAAATATACACATTCTCCTATTAAAAACCCTAAAAATCAAAAACTATCTCACCATCAAACCCTGGCCGAATCCCTTCATCCAACCGAGCACCCCTTCTCCCCCTACCCGACCGGACACCACCACCACCTCAGGCCGCCACCACCGTAGTCCCCCAGGCCGCCTAACCACCTGACCTCTACCCCCATCTACCGTCATCATCAAACCACGCCGCCGCCATCAACCCCCATCAACCCGATACCCCATCACAACCGACCCCAAGCACCCTTGCCGAGCTGACTGCTCCAGACTGGACCACCGCCTCCAGCACCGCCAACCACCACTGCCAGGCTGACCCCGACCTCCCACACGACCTGACCGCCATCCCAGCGCCGTCCCCAGCCCGCTGCTGCAACTACTGTAGTTACTGCAGCTGTCGCTGCTGCCTTGCTTACTACCGTCGACCGGAGCTCCGCCCTCATGCCTGAGGACGGCCAGTCAACGAGCAGACCCCTCGTCCAGCCAAATAGGTACTCGTCCCCTAGCTCTCTTCTTGCATAGTATCGTTGTATAGTTGTATCATCAAGTCATCGTATCATCGTGTCTTGGGTCGACACAAACTATTTAATATGTAATAATATAGATGTGTATGCATGTATGTTAATTAAATGAGATGATAATAAATACATTAGTAATTACCCTAAATATATGACCTATTATCAAAGACTAGTAATTCACCTGAAAACCTGGACATAAACCAAGTACACTTAAATATGGAAAATAAGGACAGGTTATCACACCCCAGTCCCAAATTATGTAGGACCAAGCCACATGGCATTGGCCAGCTGACACGTCTCCGAGGTAGTACCCAATTTATTGGACCCAAAGAGACGTGCTGCGCTGTCCTAAAATACCAACAAGTCTAGCACTGGCATATAACAGGTAAAATCTAATCTCATCCATAATATATCAAGGATTACTGAAAAAAAGTACTGGAATATAAGTGCTGAGCCTGAAATGTCATAGTACAATTCAGATACGTCTGGTGGGAACAAACCCACTACAAAATAAGAGTGCTGAAATATAGCATGACTAGAGCATCGTCTATCTGGATAAAGAGGCTCTAGCTCTAGATGGTGAGTCTACCAAAGATCAGGGGGACTCTGTTGGCAGCACTTCTAGCTCCTCCTCAGATGCGTACCTCTTCTCCTCCCCAGGTTCGTACACCGTGGGATAGTACGCCTCATCTAAATCTTGAAGGGAACCAGGTCCTTAGTGGGACACAACAAGATACATAAAAGCATGTCATATATAATACTGAATAAATAAAGGGTGAGCTAACCATCTAAGTATATGCAAGTGTGAAGACAACCTTGGTACGTATGGGTAGGCGTAGGCATAATGTCCAACATCCTCTAGAGTATGGTATCTGCAACATCCATAATTTCGAAGAATGAGGTATCTGTATATATATAACGTCCAACACTCTAAGGGACGTGGTATCTGCAAAGTATATAAACGTCTGTATCACTCCGAAGAGTGCGATATCTGCAATAAAGGAGGTAGGTGTCCCATACGTCTACTAGTCGTCTTGCCCGCCTAATGCGGATATACAAGTCGAATACACGACGTGCATACAACGTAACTATATGCCAGGTCACAATTTTCTAGATAATCCTGATTACGTGCTAAACCGTGATGTGTGTCATACGCACCTGTAGCTAGTCGAGAACGCGAACCTGTATCCCAACATGAGTTACAATCGTGATGCGTGTACCAGTGTCAGGGTCTAGGAGGATATCAAAATACCCTCGTATCTATAGGTGGGTCTACTAATGTCTATGTCAGATACACTACGTATCGACATATTTTTCGACTGCATCCGAGTCAATCTCATGCGTGCACAGTTATATGTATTTTGCAATAGTAATATATGCAACAATTTATAATTTAAATAGTAGAATTTGGTAAGGTATACTTGCCGAGTAAGAGATCCGTATAGTGCAAGCATTCAAACCAGTTTTGTTATTAGTAGAAGAATTGGAGTTAGGGTTTTGGGGTATATTGCATGGAATATATATAGGGAATGAAGTCGATTACGCGGGGGGGGGGGGTAGTTTAGTTATTTATGGTTTTAAAACCACTGTTGCTGCTGGTTTTCTTTCTTTGGTTTCGGTTTTGGGGGAGTTTTAATGATAAAATAAATAAAAAGAGGCGGTGGGGGTTTGAAGTAGATTTTACGCGTGGAGATATTTATGGTCTTGGTTTTCGGCTGAGGGGTGTTTAGAAGCAGTGGAATGAGCGGCTTACACGCGTAAAGAAGCAAAACAAAGCAAAGTTGGATTTTGCTTCTGCTGCTGATATTTTTCTTCTCCTAATGGGTTGTAGGTTCCAGCGGGTAGTGGGTTCTAAGAGTTGGGTTTTGGGTAGAGATCCAATAGAAAATTCTATTCTAATAAAAATTATATATATATATATATATCTAAAAATTACATTGGTGCATACGGTTAAGCTAGCAACTGCTCAAAGGATCTCCTTTATGAAATAAATTTGGAAAAATTTATAATGGCTCCATAAATCCTCTAAGTGCTCAAATATCTTAAAATAAAATCTATTTCCCTAATTGGCTCATAATAATACGTTTTCAGGGTTAGAGGTTTAACATTCTACCCAACTTATAAAAATTTTGTCCTCGAAATTAAAACTAAGTCACGTAGAAAATCAAGGATGGTAGAAGACATATTTGTACAAAGAAGTAATTTCATACCTTGGTCTGTGAATAGGTTCAGAAAATGTTTGCGCATGTCATCCTCGCGTTCCCAGATAGATTCTCCTGGTGTACCATGTTTCCATGCCATGCGGACCAAGGGAATAGACTGGTTCCTCAATACTTTCTCTCAACGATCAAGGATTTCCACAGGTTGCTCTTGATATGACAAGCTCGGCCCAATAGTGATTTCTGAATGGTCGAGGACATGACTGTTGTCTACCATGTATCGCCTGAGTTGTGACACATGGAATACGTCATATACTCCCTCAAGTGAAGGTGGTAGCGCAAGTCGATACGCCACTTCTCCCACTCTCTGTAACACGTTAAATGGTCCAATATATCTTGGACTCAACTTGTCGCGCCCTCCGAATCGAATGGTTCCTCTGGTGGGTGATATCTTTAAGAAGACATGATCGTCCTCTTTAAACTCCAAGTGACGACGATGAAGGTTTGCCCATTGTTTTTGCCTGTCTTGTGCTGCTTGCAAGTGTCCTTGGATTTTCTTTACCTTCTCCACTGTGCGAACAACCAATTCTGGTCCTAGAATTTGCCTTTCGCCCACATCGCTCCAACATATTGGGGAATAACACTTTCTACCATACAATGCTTCGTAGGGAGCCATTTAAATGCTCGCTTGATAGCTATTGTTGTAGGAAAACTCGACCAAATATAAATGGTCTTCCCATGATCCACTGAAATCAAGCATGCATGCTCTCAACATATCTTCCAGTGTCTGAATAGTACGCTCGGATTGGCCATCTGTCTGCGGGTGATACGATGTACTGAACTTTAGGCGGGTACCAAGACTCTCTTGCATGCTCCACCAAAAGTAAGATGTGAACCTCGTATCCCTGTCAGACACTATACTGACTGGCACTCCATGCAGTCGCATGATCTCTCTCATATATATGTCTGCTAAGACCTCTGTAGATTGTCCAGCTCTGAAGGATAAAAAGTGGGTAGCCTTGGTGAGTCGATCTACGATCACCCATACCGCATTACAACCATTAGGACTCCTTGGAAAGCCTGTAACGAAGTCCATAGTGATGTGCTCCCATTTTTACTTCGGTATTGGGAGTGGTTGAAGTAATCATGCGGTCCTCTGATGTTCAGCCTTAACTTGCTGGCACACTAGGCATTTTGCCATAAAGCGGGCTATCTCCCTCTTCATTCCATGCCACCAATAGTACTGTCTCAGGTCTCTGTACATCTTTGTGCCTCCTGGATGAATAGAGTATGTTAAATTGTGTGCCTTTGTCATTAGCTCTTGACGAAGTTCTCCATTTGGTACATAGAGACTATCTCCACATCTTAAAGTCCCGTCCTTGTGTATGCGCAATCCTGTCTGTATTCTGGCCTCGGTCCTTTGTCGAAGCTTCTGGAATCTGGCATCTATTGGCAGGGCGGCTTTAATCCTCTTAACAAATGTTGATTGCAACTGGTAACTTGATATCTGGCCGTCAGCTTCTGGCATAATGACCTCTATACCCATATACTCTAGATCTTTCAACAGATGTTGTTGGATAGTCAAGAAGAATGCCATGGATCTTCTGCTCAACGCGTCAGCTACTACATTGGCCTTTCCCGGATGGTATTGCAGCTCAATTTCAAAGCTTGTCATCACCTCGAGCCAATACCTTTATCTCAGGTTCAGGTCCTTCTGGGTGTAGACGTACTTCAGGCTCTTGTGATCAGTGAATATCTCCACTCGTTCTCCGTATAAATAGTGTCTCCAAAGCTTCAAGGCAAAGATGATTGCGGCAAGCTCTAGGTCGTGGGTGGAATAGTTCTTCTCATGGGTTCTCAGTTGTCTAGAGGTATAGGCCATAACCTTCACATGCTGCATCAAGACGCATCCTAATCCTTTTCCGGATGCATCGCTATAGATCACGAATCCTCCGGGTCCAGAAGGTATGGTCAAGGTAGGTGCCGCAGTCATATGCTTCTTTAGCTCATTGGACGCTATCTGGCACTCCTCTGACCAGATGAACTCCTATTCCTTGCGGTTCAAGCGAGTCATTGGCTCTGCGATCCTTGCGAAGTTCTCTACGAACCTCCGGTAATATCCGACAAGTCCTAGGAAACTCCTCACCTCTGAGACATTGGTAGGGGTCGGCCATGTTTCTACTGACGAAATCTTCGTGGGATCTACCGAAATACCATCTCCTGAGATAACATGTCCAAGAAAAGTGACATAATCTAGGAAAAACTCGCACTTGCTCAGTTTTGCATAAAGCCTCTCACGTCTTAGTGTCTCTAATACTAGCCTCAAGTGTTTGTCGTGCTCCTCATGGCTCTTTGAATACACCAAGATGTCATCGATGAAGACTACCACGAACTGGTCCAGATACTGGTGGAAGACTATGTTCATCAGGTTCATAAACATAGCAGGTGCATTTGTCAATCCAAAAGGCATCACTAAGAACTCGTAGTGACCATAACGAGTCCTAAATGCTATTTTTGGAATGTCTTCTCTCCGCACCTTTACCTGATGATAGCCTGATCTTAAATCTATCTTTGAGAACACTACTGCTCCTGTCAGTTGGTCGAACAGATCATCAATTCGCGGCAAGGGACATTTGTTTTTTATTGTCAAAGCATTAAGGGCTCTGTAATCAATGCACATACGGAATATTCCATCCTTCTTTGGTACAAACAACACTGGTGCTCCCTAGGGTGATGCACTAGGATGAACAAATCCCTTGATCTGCAACTCCTCTAATTGTAGCTTCAGCTCATCTAGCTCCTTCTTTGCCAACCGGTACATATTTGAAGATATCGGCGCTACTCTGGGCACTAACTCAATAATAAACTCTACCTCTCTATCAGGCGGTAGGCCTGGCAACTCCTCCGGAAATACATTCTCGAATTCTGCAATAATAGCTGGGGGAGCTGCCTCCATAGCCATGTAAGCTCTAGTTGTCTGGCCTACTCCCCGCTCGATGGTGCCCCGTATGTACTCGAACTCCGGGTGATCTGGCGGTCTAAAAATAACGCTACCCCTCCGGCAGTCTAGTATAGCATTGTACTGGCTTAACCAGTCCATGCCTAAAATAACGTCAAAGTTTGGCATCGAAAGTACTAAAAATCATGCTCTCATCTCCCTATTACATACAACTACGGAGCACGTTCTAATAGTGCTGGTAACTGGTATGATACCTCCTCCGGTAAGAATCTTCAAACTTTTAGGCAAGGGGGAAGTAGCTACTCTATGCATGGCTACGAAACTACTAAATATAAAAGATAGCGTAGCGCCAGAATCAAATAATGTAGTTGCAGGTATTGACGCAACTAAAACGGTACCTGTGATAGTTTCTCCTTCTGGTTCCTCCGCAACTGCTGCTAAGGCAAAGGCCTGTCCATGCCTCTGCCCTCCGGGGGCTGGTGGATGCTGACCTCCAGTTGGGGGTAGTATCCTCTGGACTGGTGCTGTTGGCCTTTTTCCGGTCTGGGGTGCTGCCTTTCTGCATTGTAGGCAGTGTCTGGCCAGGTGTTGACTTGCTCCACATATCATGCACAGTCCAAGCTTCTTTCGATAATCTCTGACAAAATGTCCCTTCTTGCCACAATGATGACAAGTCGGAAGCTCCTTGTACTGATATGGTACTATCCTCTGTGTCTGCATTCCTGGATGATAGATTGGCCCCCATGCTCTGGGCTGGGCTTTGGCTGGTATAGTCGTGCTGGAGCTCCTCGCTCCTCTGCCAATGGCTTCCTGGATTCTTGCCTCTGAGAGAATCTCCTCATAAGAGATCCTGGACTGCATGGTGGTATACCTTTGTAGCTTGAAGGTAAGGCCGTGATGGAACCTACTGGCCTTCTCCAGCTCGTTAGGTATCAGGATAGCACCAAATCGACTAAGTCGACTAAACTCTACGTCGTAGGCATCTACGGTCATAGTTCCTTGTTCCAGGTATAGAAACTGCGAGTATAGAGCATTCCTGACCGTAGCCGGGAAATACTTCGCATTGAAGTACACTAAGAATTGCTTCCACGTCTGGTTCTTATCGACGTTGCGCTCTATGGAGTCCCACCAGTGATGGGCATTTCCTTTGAGTTGGGCCCTCACCGCGGTCATCCAAAGGTCTGGGTGTAGTTGTGAACCCTCCAGCAGCATCTCCGTGTTGGAGACCCAATCTGAGATCTCCTCCGGAGTTTCGCTACCCGAAAAGGTTTCTGGGCCCATCTGGCGAAAATCTCAAACAGTACCAGCTGGTTGGACAGGTGCTGGGGTAGATATTCTCTCCAGAGCTGTCATCAAACTCTGCCTCAAGGTCTCAGTCTGATGCAATTGCGTCTGCATCATGGCTTGGAAGAATTGGAACATTTGTGGTTGTCCCTCTAGTTGTGGCATCAGGACTGGAAAGGGTGGAGGTGGAGGCAAAGGTGTATCTGCCTGTTGTGTCGGTGCCTGGGAGGTATGTCCTTCTTGCTGAGCTAGTACAGCTTCCTGAGTAGGACCATTATGGAGGTATGGGGTTAATGGATAAACCATTGTCCATTTCGGGGATTGGTCTCTCGGGATAGTCGGGGTCCTATTAACATCATGCGAGGTGTCTGTTGCCTGATCAACCCTATCATCTGTGTGTCCACTGGGTACGTCCATAATGCTGGGGGAAAAGAAACAAACATGATGCAAGCATTTAATAGAATGTTTGCGTAAAACAGGTTGCTAAGCCGTCCACGTAAAACAGAGATTCAAAGAAGTTTGGCATAAAGTAAGACTTCAGAGTTGTCCGCGTAAAGTAGAGGTTCAAAATAATTTGGCGTAAAGTAGAGATTCAAAATAATTTGGCATAAAAAATGGCTTCAGAGCTATCCGCGTAAAAGTCTGATATATTTCCTGCGTAAAGTCTGCATAAAATCTGCGCGCAAAAGTTTGCATAAAATCTGTCTGCGCATAAAAAGATTGCTGCATAAATTCTGCGTAAAAGTCTGCGCGTAAAATCTGTCTACGTAAAGCTCGCGTAAAAGGTCTGCCTAAAATCTGCACGTAAAATTCTAGCATTCGTTGCAGCATAAAGTTGTACGAGAAAATTCTTTGATTTCCTAAAATCTGATGGCATCACTTCTAGCTCCTCCTCGAATGCGTACCTAGTCTCCTGCCCAGGTCCGTACACCGTGGGATAGTACGTCTCATCTAAATTTGGAAGGAAACCAGGTCCTCAGTGGGACATAACAAGATACATAAAAGCATGCCATATATAATACTGAATAAATAAATGGTGAGCTAACCATCTAAGTGTATGCAAGTGTGAAGACAACCTTGGTACGTATAGGTAGACGTAGGCATAACGTCCAACGTCCTCTAGAGTGTGGTATCTACAACATCCATCATTCCGAAGAATGAGGTATCTGTATATATAACGTCCAACACTCTAAGGGACGTGGTATCTGCAAAGTATATATATGTCTGTATCACTCCGAAGAGTACGATATCTGCAATAAAGGAGGTGGGTGTCCCATACGCCTACTAGTCGTCTTCCCTGCCCAATGCGGATATACAAGTCATAATTTTCTACGTAACAATGCGGATATACAAGTCGAATACATGACGTACATACTATGTAACTATATGCCAAGTCATAATTTTCTAGATAATCCTGATTACTTGCTAAACCGTGATGTGTGTCACATGCACCGGTAGCTAGTCGAGTATGCGAACCCGCATTCCAATATGAGTTGCAATCGTGATACGTGTACCAGTGTCAGGGTCTAGGAGGATATCAGAATACCCTCGCATCTGTAGGTGGGTCTGCTAATGTATATGTCAGATACACTACGTATCGACATATTTATTGACTGCACCCGAGTCAATCTCAGGCGTGCACAGTTATATGTATTTTGCAACAGGAATATATGCAATAATTTATAATTTAAATAGTAGAATTTGGCAAGGTATACTTGACGAGTAAGAGATTCGTATAGTGCAAGCGTTCAAACCGGTTTTGTTATTAGTGGAAGAATTGGAGTTAGGGTTTTGGGGTGTATTGCATAGAATATATATAGGGAATGAAGCCAGTTACGCGGGGGGGTAGTTTAGTTATTTGGGGTTTTAAAACCACTGCTGCTGCTGGTTTTCTTTCTTTGGTTTCAATTTTGGGGGAGTTTTAATGATAAAATAAATAAAAAGAGGCGGTAGGGGTTTGAAGTAGATTTTACGTGCGGAGATATTTATGGTCTTGGTTTTCGGCTGAGGAGTGTTTAGAAGCGGTGGAATGAGCGGTTTACACTCGTAAAGAAGCAAAATAAAGCAAAGTTGGATTTTGCTTCTGCTGCTGATATTTTTCTTCTCCTAATGGGTTGTAGGTTCCAGCGGGTAGTGGGTTCTAGGAGTTGGGGTTTGGGTTTTGGGTAAAGGTCCAATAGGAAATTCTATTCTAATAAAAATTATATATATATATATATATATATATATATATATATATATATATATATATATATATATATATATAAATTACATTGGTGCATACGGTTAAGCTAGCAACTGCCCAAAGGATCTCCTTTATGAAATAAATTTGGAAAAATTTATAATGGCTCCATAAATCCTCTAAGTGCTCAAATATCTTAAAATAAAATCTAATAAAATCTATTCTCTCTAATTGGCTCATAATAATACGTTTTCAGGGTTAGGGGTTTTACACAGGGATTTTGTACAACGTAAGTAGTTCCGTAAAACCCATAACTTGGTATTTTATTGTCGCGAGAGACACGGTAATTGAGGACAGGACACGTATGCATCTTAGCTACATGCACACGAGACTCTGTAGTCGACCAACCGTGACCCTTGCGTCAGTACTAAGAGCAGCATCGCAAGTTGTGTGTATGTATTACTTTAGTGTCTGATGTGAGATTGCTATATTATATTATGTGTATAGGGTCACTGGACCAGCCAGGAGATACTGCAGGAGCAGGCTATTGGCATTCACAGCTTGAGGACCCAGGCAAGATACCTTGCCATATTTACTGTCTAATTTAAATTATGCATATGTTGTATGATATCTTGTTGCTTTATTTCATATGACTGTGCGCGTCCGAGATTGACTCGGGTACAAATGACGGATGCGTCAATGAGTAGTGTACTTGACCTAGTTGCTAGCAGACTCACCGTGAAGAGAGGATACTCTGATATCTTCCGAGACCTGACACTCTTACACGTTTTACAGTGACAAATTCATATTGGGATGCAGGTTCGCGTACTCGACTAGCTATCGGTGCGTGTGACATGCATCACGGTTAGTATGTACTTCAGGATTATAGTTTATTAGAGACTTGGCATGTAGATACGTGGTATGCACGTCGAGTATTTCGATGTGTATATTTACATTGGGCGGGGAGGATAACTAGTAGGTGTATGGGATACACATATTGGAATTCGTAGTATCCGGAGGAGCCACGGATCCAATAATTTCCTTTACACTGCTGCCATGTTCTTCGGAGCGATATGGACGATATACTACACTGCTGCCACGTTCTTCGGAGCGATATTGACGATATACTACACTGCTGCCACGTTCTTCAGAGCGATATGGACGATATACTGTACTACTACCACTCTCTTCGGAGTGTTGGACGTTATATGCCTACGCCTACCCATACGTACCAAAGTTGTCCTCATATTGCATTCACTTAGATGGTTATCACACCCTTTATTTATTTTATTCAGTATTTATACATATGACATGTTTCTATGTATCTTGTTACGTCCCTTTGAGGACCTGATACCTTTTCAGATTTGGACGAGGCATATTACCCCACAGTGTACAGCCCAGGACAGGAGACGAGGTACGCTACAGGGGAGGAGCTAGAGGTTCTACCGTCAGAGTTTCCGTGATCAGTTGGTAGACCTTCTGCCTAAGATTGGGAGCATCATTATCTAGTTAGCCGATGCCCTAGTCTTTACTCTTTTTATCTGTCATTCAGTACTTCTATTTTGTCATAATAGTGGGTTTGTCCCCACCAGACATTCTTGGTTGTACTATGATATTTTAAGACTGGCGTTTATCTTCCAGTATTTATTTTAGTACTTTCTTGTTTTTTATATTGTGGATGAGATTAGATTACCTGTTATTGATTGATATTAGACTTTTTGGTTATTTAGGACAGTGTAGCACTCTTCGTTGGATCCATTAAATTGGGATATCCTCGGAGACGTGACAGCTGACTATTGCCACATGGCCTAGTCCCTTATATTTTGGGACTGGGATGTGACATGGTTTTAGTGGTGGCATATACAGGTCGACTTATTCTCTTGTGGCATGGTAACATGCCCAGCGAGCCTGCAATAGGATAGAAATTACTAGGTCTCATCCACTTTGATTACGTCTTTGAACTTCCTCCATGTTACTTCTAAAATATCTGCATCTTGTTTGCTTGATTCCGTACTCTTTTTAAATAAAGTCCTAAGATGAACTTGCGTAGTGGACGAGGAGCACCTCGTGCTGTGGTGCCAGACGACACCACCCAAAGAGAGGAGGTACCCCAGGGACTACCTGGAGAGCAACTACCACTAAAGGCCCCGCTAATACATTGGCGCGAGACTTCTCAGGGCGATCTTACACAACAGCATGAGGGACAGACTTCGCAGACGATCCCCACACAGCATTTCGAGGGCCAGACTTCAGGGGCTACGCCAATGTCGCAAACCGAGAGGCCGACATCTGAGGAGATACCTACCGCACAGCCAGAGGTTCCATTACCACCACCTCCACCTTATCCACCTCAGATGCCACAATCAGATGGACAACCACAGATGCTTCAGTTCTTTCAGACTATGATGCAAGCATAGTGGCATCAGACCGAAACGTTAAGATAGAGTTTAATGGCAGTACTAGAGAGGACACCTGTCACAGCACCAGTACCAGCACCTCCACCAGCTCAGACAGGTGGCACTGTATGATGGTTCCGACAGATGGGACCAGGTACTTTTTTAGGCAACGAGACTGTAGAGGAGATCTCTGATTGGGTCGCCAACACGGAGATGCTACTAGAGGCTTCACAACTGCATCCAGACCTTTGGATGACCGCAGTGAGGGCCCAACTAAAAGGCAACACCCATCACTGGTGGGATTCTATTAAGCGCAGTATAGGTAAGACCCAGACATGGGAATAGTTCTTAGAATACTTCAACGCAAAGTATTTCTTGGCTACAGTCAGAAATGCCCTGTATTCCCAGTTCCTACATCTAGAACAAGGGAATATGACCTTAGACGCATATGACACGGAGTTTAGCCGTCTTAGCAGATTTAGTGCCGTCCTGATACCCAACGATCTAGAGAAGGCCCAAAGATTCCATCACGGCCTCACTTTCGAGCTACAGAGGTATACCACCACACAGGTGAGGATTTCTTATGAGGAGGTTCTTTCAGAGGCGAGGATCCAGGAGGCCATCGGCAGAGGAGCAAGACGTTCCAGCACGACCACACTAGTCAGAGCCCAGCCCAGAGCAGGAGGACCGATCCGTCGCCCCGGAGCACAGACACAGAAGAGGACAACACCATACCTGCAAAAGAAGCTTCCGACTTGGCTACCACTGTGGTAAAAGAGGATATTACGAGAAGGACTGCCGAAAAAGACTGAGGACATGCCTGATCTGTTGATCGAACCAGCACCAAGTTTGAGACTGTCCACATCGCAGAGAGGCAGCACCACAAACCGGACAGAGGCCAACAGCACCAGTTTCGAGGATACTACCCCCGACAGGAGGTCAACGTCCACCAGCACCCGGAGGATTTCAGAGGGGACCCCCCTTGGCCCCACAGGAGGCATAGTTTGATCGAGCCCGATAGTAGACCGGAGGACAGAGGCACGGGCAAGCCTTTGCACTAGCAGCTACTGAGGCGAAAACAGAAGAAGAAGCTATCACAGGTACCATTTTAGATGTATCATTATCTACAACTGTATTGTTTGATTCTGGAGCTACACTATCGTTCATATCTAGTAGATTTGTAGCAATGCATATAGTAGCTACTTCTCCCTTACCTAAGAGTTGGAAGATTCTTACCGGAGGAGGTATCGTGCCGGTTACCAGCACTATTAGAACGGGTTCGGTAGTCGTATATGGTAGAGAGATGAGAGCGCGATTCTTGGTATTATCCATGCCATATTTTGATGTTGTTCTAGGCATGGACTGGTTAAGCCAGTATAATGCTGTATTGGATTGCCCAAAAGGTAGCGTCACTTTTAGACCGCTAGATCAACCGGAGTTCGAGTACATGCGAGGGACCGTCGAACAAGAAGTAGGACAGATAGCTGGAGTTTACATGGCTATGGAGATGGTACCCCCACCAATAGTTGCAGAATTCGAGGATGTTTTTCCTGAAGAATTGCCAGGCTTACCGCCAGATAGAGACGTAGAGTTCACTATTGATCTAGTACCTGGAGCAGCATCAGTATATTCTAATGTATACCGATTGGCGAAGAAGGAACTAGATAAGCTGAAGCTACAATTAGAGGAGTTGCAGAGCAAGAGATTTATCCGTCCTAGTGCATCACCCTGGGGAGCAACAGTGTTGTTTGTACCTAAGAAGGATGGGACAGTACGTATGTGCATTGATTACAGAGTCCTTAATGCTTTGACCCTCAAGAACAAGTACCCCCTGCTGCGAATTGATGATTTGTTCGACCAGCTGACAGGAGCAGTGGTGTTCACAAAGATCGACTTGAGATCGGGTTATCATCAAGTAAAACTGTGAAGAGAAGACATTCAAAAGAAAATATTTATAACTCGTTATGGTCACTACGAGTTCTTGGTGATGCCTTTTGGACTGACGAATGCACCTGCCATATTTATGAACTTGATGAACAGTCTTCCACCAATACTTAGACCAGTTCATGGTAGTCTTCATCGACGACATTTTGGTATATTCGAAGAGCCACGAGGAGCACTTGAGACTAGTGTTAGAGACGCTGAGAAGAGAGAGGCTTTATGCCAAGCTGAGCAAGTGTGAGTTTCTTCTAGATCGTGTCTCTTTTCTTGGACACGTTATCTCAAGAGATGGAATTTCAGTAGATCCGGCGAATATTTTATCAATAGAGACATGGCCAAACCCTACCAATGTCTCAGAGATGAGAAGTTTCCTAGGACTTGTCGGATATTACCGGAGGTTCGTAGAGAATTTTGCAAAGATCATAAAACCGATGACCCGCTTGACCCGTAAGGAGCAGGAGTTCACTTGGACAGAGGAGTGTCAGACAACGTTCGATGAGCGGAAGAAGCGTTCTGACTACTGCACCTATCTTGACCATACCTTCTGGACCCGGAGGATTCGTGATCTATAGCGATGCATCCGGGAAAGGATTAGGATGTGTCTTGATGCAGCATGGAAAGGTTGTGGCCTATGCCTCTAGGCAGTTAAGGACCCATGAGAAGAACTATCCCACTTACGACTTAGAGCTTGCCGCAGTGATCTTTGCTTTGAAGCTTTGGAGACACTACCTATATAGAGAAAGAGTGGAGATATTCACTGATCACAAGAGCCTGAAGTACGTCTATACCAGAAGGACCTTAACCAGAGACAGAGACGTTGGCTCTAGGTGATGACAGACTTTGAGATTGAGCTACAGTACCACCGGGGAAAGGCCAACATAGTAGCTGACGCGTTGAGCAGAAGACCCATGGCATTCTTCCTGACTACCCAACAACATCTGTTAAGAGATCTAGAGCAGATGGGTATAGATGTTATTATGCCCGGAGTAGACGAACAGTTGTCGAGTTTTCAGTTGCAATCGACACTAGTAGAGAGGATCAAGGCTACTTTGCCAACAGATGCCAGATTTCAGAGGCTTTGACAGAGGACAGAGGCTGGAATACAGATAGGATTGCGTATACATGAAGACGGAACCTTAAGATGTGGAGATCGTCTCTATGTTCCAAATGGAGAACTTCGGCAGGAGTTGATGTCAGAAGCACACAGTTCAACATATTTTATTCATCTAGGAGGCACGAAGATGTACAGAGACTTAAGGCAGTACTATTGGTGGCATGGAATGAAGAGAGAGATAGCTTGCTTTGTGGCGAACTGCCTGGTGTGTCAGCAAGTCAAGGCTGAGCATCAGAGATCTGCAGGATTACTTCAACCGCTCCCTATACCAGAGTAGAAATGGGAGCACATCACTATAGACTTTGTTACGGACTTTCTGAAGAGTCCTAGTGGTCGCAATGCAGTATGGGTAATCGTGGATAGACTCACCAAGTCTGCTCACTTTTTACCCTTCAGAGTTGGGCAATCTATAGAGGTTTTAGCAGATATGTACATGAAGGAGATTGTGCGACTGCATGGAGTGCCAGTTAGTATTGTGTCTGACAGGGATACGAGGTTTACATCTTACTTTTGGCGGAGTATGCAAGAGAGTCTCGGTACTAGCCTGAAGTTTAGCACATCGTATCACCCGCAGAAAGATGGCCAGTCCGAGCATACCATTCAGACATTGGAAGACATGTTAAGAGCATGCATGCTTGATTTCGGAGGATCATAGGAGGACCATTTATATTTGGTCGAATTTTTCTACAATAACAGCTATCAAACGAGCATTCAGATGGCTCCCTATAAAGCATTGTATGGAAGGAAATATCGTTCCCCAGTATGTTGGAGCGATATAGGCGAGAGGTAGATTCTAGGGCCAGAGTTGGTTGTTCGTACTGTGGAGAAGGTGAAGAAGATCCAAGGGCACCTGCGAGCAGCACAGGACAGACAGAAGCATTGGGCAAATACACATCAACGACCCCTAGAGTTTTAGGTTGGAGATCATGTATTTCTAAAGATCTCACCTACTCGAGGGACTATCAGATTTGGAGGCAGAGAAAAGCTGAGTCCGAGGTACATCGGACCATTCGATGTGTTAGAACGCATCGGAGAGGTTGCTTACAGGTTAGCCTTACCACAGACTTTGGAAGGAGTCCATGACATCTTTCATGTATCTTAGCTGAGGAGGTACAAACCAGATCTGAGTCATGTGCTTGACCATTCAGAGATCACAGTCGGCCCGAGCTTATCATACCAAGAGGAGCCTATTGAGATTATGGACAGAAGTGAGAAGGTATTGCGAGGTCAAACTGTAAACCCCCTCATTTATTTCTATAGATAGTCTGGTATGGGATAGAAAATTTTGGTTTAGCAGCAGATGATTGAGGTTTAGAGTAAGGTTGCGGATGTCTGATAATTTAAATTAAACCCTTGGCGCGTCCTACCGTTGTTGAATTATTCGGAGCCCAACATCAGCCCATAAATTCTAACAGATTGTTGCACTCTTGACTAGACATGCCAATTTAGGCGCTGGACTTTCTCGTCGCTTAAAATCATATTTTTTTGTGCTCTAAATTAATTGCACAATTTTTCGTAACCGAAATCCTTTAATTCTGCATCGTGCACCTGTGTCATTACCATCTGATTTTGAGACACCAACTTAACCCGTTGAATCGGACCAATTAAAGGGTCCAAGACTAACACCAAGCCTACACTAATCCTAACCTTTATGTCACTCTCAATTGAGGTCTTATGTGCCCCCATTTAATTTAAGAGCACGTGGCAATTTTATTCTAATTAAATTGGGATACCAACTTTGACTAATCCTATTTTTAATCCAAATTTAACTCCAATGCCCATTTAATTAAGCCCATGCCAAACACCAAATACCAATTCTCCCATAATTTTTCTATCATTTCATGTGTTTGTGCAAATACCCAAACTTAAGGGGTTAAATTACAAATGTTGTGACATGTGGCATACCCTCATTGGTCAAAGCCAAATGAAGAGGCCACCCATCTTCCTTGACCGGTCAACATCCCTCCTCCCTCTCTTTTGGATGAAGAAAACATTTTCTTCATATGCAATCACCACCACCCATTTGAATTGGGCAAATCCCCACCATCCATTCTACCCACACTTCCCTATATAATGTCTCTTTCTCCCCTCTTCCCAATGCAGGCCCTAATCCCCATGCCTAGAGAAACCCCCACCCCCTCTCTCTCTCTCCTCCCTCCTTCTCCATGCAAACTGAAACCCCTCCTCCCATTTTGTTTTTCTTCTTCTTCCTCATTACTTCTCCTTCTTCTTTTCCTTCTTCTTCTCCTCCTTCGGTGGGCCGTCGGAGCTTCCTTGTGCAGTCACCATGAACCACCGCCGACGTTCACCCTTCTCCGGCGAGGCCCACTTTGCTGAGCCTCCTCCATCCGGCAGCTACCCCCCTTCGACCAACCGACCTTCGCCCATCCCCTACTACTCCGGTCGTTCTCCATCCGCTGAGCCAAGCCACTGCTCCGGTCGAGCAACTTCGGCCGTTCTCCATCCGCTGAGCCAAGCCACTGCTCCGGTCGAGCAACTCCAGGCGTTCTCCATCCGCTGAGCCAAGCCACTGCTCCCGTCGAGCAACTCCGTTCGTTCCTCTACCCGACGTCCATCCACACTGCTGTCGAGCTTCCTCCACCCGAGTTACCGCTCCACCACACTCGGCGTTTCCTGCCACCGAGCATGAACCACCACCACATGCCATTGTCACCACCTATCCCGTGCAGCCATCATTGCCACCGGCCTCCATCTCGGCAGAACCGCCACTGTCACCTCCAGTCGACCCCGGCCGGATGTAGCGAGCCCGCTGCCTGAACCACCATCACTTTCGCTGCCATCTCCGGCGAGAACCCGCACTACCACCTTGACTCCATCGATCCCCCCCCGTGCCGCCACGGTGGTAAACTCTTCCCCCATTCCCTTTTATAGTAATATTGTTTTGTTAGTCTACTTATTATTGTGTTGTTACATATAACTTAGGGTTCATGATTTAGATTTAGTTTAGGGCTTAAATATGGTACATTAAGTTTAGGGTTTGAGAAGGAAACGGGTTTAGTAAAGGGTTGCGTATATGCATTGAGATTTTGAGGTTTTGTGTCATGTGAAATCTTAGGGTTATTACATTTTAGTATATACATTTTGATGGTTGTAGGGGAGCAGATTTAATTTTTGTGAAATGATGTTGTGATATTAAAATATTGATTAGTATCAAAGAGTATGTTTATGTTTAGGAGATGTGTTTGATATCATAAGTTGTTCATTGGTTGAGGGCTGATAAATAATAATGAAATGATAGAGGAGTAGCTATGTATATGTGAGAGGATGTTCAAATGATAAAATAACAATTTTCGAGGGTTTAGTAAATAATAATTAAATTATTTGAGGATGATATATGTAAACGTGCATGATAACGACTGTGAACACCGGGATAAAGTCTGTGATTTGATCATGGCTTGAACCGTTGATAAACAACGTGATGAATAGTGAGATCGAGGATTTGTCTGATGATGTTATACAAGTGATTAATTGGATTAGATGTAACATACCCTTAGTCAACCTTGGTCAACCCTCTAGCGTCATGTCCCTGTGAGTTGTAGTTGAGTCTGAGCATATGGTTAGACGTGTGTCACATCCCCGTTTGCTATATGATAGTTTATTGATTTAGTTTGTACCTCTTATCTAGGTACTACGGGACCCGCGGACTTGGACGTTGTACCGGATCCCCATCTTCAGCAGCCGGATCCAGGCAAGTGTACCTGCCACCCTGTATTGCAGTTATAGATATTTTATTGTTTCATTATGTACATTGTGTGCGTTTTTGTTTACGATCGATACTTCGCGTCCGGATCATAACCGGGTGCAGACGTTCGTCGTAACGTCTTATAACGAATGCTAGATATTCGTAACACCTTGATGTACATACCTGAGTATATCGTTACCCCAGGACACACTCATACACTGTGATCGTGCCAGATTCTTGTATCCTGATACTGACATCATGACCGGAGACTGGGACGACCTTAGGGTCGCGTCTGTTGAGTCTGTTGGGTTATTTCTGTATGACGAGACTGTTAGATAGAGGTTCAGGTTCAGCGCACCATCGTTGACCGCTTGGAAAGGGAAAGACAGTTACTAGACGTTTGGGCTCCTCTGCACGCGCTTATATATGTATATGTATTGTATCTGTAGTGATCCTATATCTAGTATAGTTGTATCACCCGTATGACTCTTTGCCCGGAGCTGCGGTACGTCCCGTGTGTTTTCGTGTCCAGAGTTACGGTTTTATTTTGGATAGCCTACGCGTCGAACATTGTCTTTAAACTGTGTCTCACTTATTTGGTTATGATAGATTACCCTGTCATTGCACTTGTACTTTCTATTATACTTTGGCATGCTGTATTTTTGTACCTTGTTATGTCCCTCTAAGGACCTGGTCCCTTGCCAGTTTTGCAGCGTAGACGATTATGAAGCATTTGGAGTTGCTGACGGAGTGGCATGTCTTGCGGGCATTGTACCAGGTACTCATATCATTTCTACCAGCATTATGGTTACTTTATTCATATTGGTTATTTATCTGCTGTTGTAGCCTAGTTTTTGTAGACTCATCTCTTCTCGAGTCTATTCGAGTTTGTGTGTTATTGGGCGGCCGACTTTAGCACATGCAGCTCTTCTTGTATATTTCTGTTCATTGTAGATTAAGATATAGATGTTTACATTTACGGGATTTTTAGATAGTGCCCTTTATTATACAGCTTATACGTATTCGAGTCAGACCAGAGTCTGGTCGAATGCGTAGCTGGCGTGTCGTGTATTCCTGGTCCTATGTATTTTGGGACTGGGGTGTGACACAAACTATCCCTCTAGTCCGTGTCGCATGGAGGCATCATGCACCAGGTGAGTCGACCTGGGAGCGTGAGGAGGATATTCGACAGCGCTATCCCCATCTCTTCGAAGGACTAGGTATGTAGTAGCATTTTTATTTCAGCCAATAGTTCTTACCATACGTATGTTTTAATTTCGAGGACGAAATGCTCAAGGAGGGTAGATTGTAAACCCCCTCGACCAATTTAGGATTAATTTAATTTAGATTGAGAGACTAGGATTAATTTGGATACAATTAATATTAATGTACAATAATTATGTGACTTATTATACCTCACCGTTGCTTCGATGATTAGAGCGCTACACTAGTAGTTACCTCCAAACCAAGCTCATACACATCTCCTAGACATGCCAGACTACCCATCTGACCCTTGTGTAACTTTTAGATAACCAATATTGTGCTTTATTTTAGCTGTGCAATATGCGTCACAAACGTTCATGTATTATTCCATATAACCCAAATTAGGGTATTAGTCTATTCTGAGCCTGCTACGCCCATGACTCTCGTGTTTCACCCAATTTTAATCCCATGTGTTCTCAATTGACAAAAGAACGCCAGGTGCCTTTGTTTGTAAATTAATTAATTGGAGGCTAGACTCACCCCAAAGCAAGACCTAACCAAGCCCATGTACACCTTTCATGTGGACCAGCCCCCACCCCGAGGAGACAGGCCGGCCCAAGTACCGAGGTCAGCCCATAATTCCCCTCCTATATAAATATACACATTTCCCTATTAAAAATCCTAAAAATCAAAAACTATCTCACCATCAAACCCTAGCCGAATCCCTTCATCCAACCGAGCACCCCTTCTCCTCCTACCCGACCGGACACCACCACCACCTCAGGCCGCCACCACCACAGTCCCCCAGGCCGCCTAACCGCCAGATCTCCACACCCATCCACCTTCATCATCAAACCACGTCGCCGCCATCAACCCCCATCAACCCGACACCCCCAACACAACCGACCCTGAGCACCCTTGCCGAGCCGACTACTCCAGACCGGACCACCGCCTCCAGCACCACCAACCACCACTGCCAGGCTGACCTCGACCTCCCACACGACCTGACCACCATCCCAGCACCGTCCCCAGCCCGCTGCTGTCGCTGCTGCAACTGCTGCAGTTACTGCAGCTGTCGCTATTGCCTTGCTTGTCGCCGTCGACCGGAACTCCGCCCCCACGCCGGAGGACAGCCAGTCAACGAACAGACCCCTCGTCCAGCCAAATAGGTACTCGTCCCCTAGCTCTCTTCTTGCATAGTATCGTTGTATAGTAGTATCATCAAGTCGTCGTGTCGTCGTGTCTTGTGTCGACACAAACCATTTAATATATAATAATATAGATGTGTATGCATGTATGTTAATTAAATGAGCTAATAATAAATACATTAGTAATTACCCTAAATATATGACCTGTTATCAAAGACTAGTAATTCACCTGAAAACTTGGACATAAACCAAGTACACTTAAACATGGAAAATAAGGACAGGTATTTTGTACAACATAAGTAGTTCCGTAAAACCTATAACTTGGTATTTTATTGTTGCAAGAGACACGGTTATTGAGGATAGGACACATGTGCATCTTAGCTACGTGCACACGAGACTCTGTAGTCGACCAACCGTGACCCTTGCGTCAGTACTAAGAGCAGCATCGTAAGTTGTGTGTATGTATTGCTTTAGTGTCTGATGCAAGATTGCTATATCATATTGTGTGTATAGGGTCACTGGACCAGCCAGGAGATACTGTAGGAGCAGGCTATTAGCATTCACAGCTTGAGGACCCAGGCAAGATACCTTGCCATATTTACTGTCTAATTTAAATTATGTATATGTTGTATGATATCTTGTAACTTTATTTAATATGACTATGCGTGTCCGAGATTGACTTGGGTGCAGTCGACGGATGCGTCGATGAGTAGTGTACTTGACCTAGTTGCTAGCAGACTCACCCCGAAGAAAGGATACTCTGATATCTTCCGAGACTTGACACTCTTACACGTTTCACAGTGACAAATTCATATTGGGATACCGATTCGTGTACTCGACTAGCTATCAGTGCGTGTGACATACATCACGGTTAGTACGTACTTTAGGATTATAGTTTATTAGAGACTTGGCATGTAGATATGTGGTATGCACGTCGAGTATTTCGATGTGTATATTTACATTGTGCGGGAAGGACAACTAGTAGGCGTGTAGGATACACACATTGGAATCTGTAGTATCCGGAGGAGCCACGAATCCAATGATTTCCTTTACACTACTGCCATGTTTTTAAACCCCCTCGACCAGAAATTAGGGTTTACTAGTTTAATTAGCCTAATTAGGGTTAACCTAAATTAATTAAGATTTAATATATAGTATTATAATACTTGTGCAATGATTTATTGTTTTAGGATACTACCTTAGCTGTTGCCCTAAAACGAATTCCACATATTTGACCTAGACCTGTAAACCCATCATATTGAACCAGGAACAAACCCCGGATACCGATTTTCGTGCCTGATTTTAGACGCACAAAAGTCGTTACAAACGTCCGTGCGCAAATTATTAAATTTGCGTAATTACGTTCGTTGTCCGTTACAATCGAAATTGAGACCCAACCTCAACCAGTTTTGACCAACCCAGATCACGATAATATTGTACACTGAGCCTACTACACCAATGACCCTTGTCCAACCCAATTTAGACTCCCGGTTTTTAATTAAATTAAATTAGAAACACCGTTACATTAATTATGAATTAATTAATGTGGAGACCTAACCTAAATTAAATTGGACCCAAATCCAACCCAAACCCCCACCCACACCCACAAGCCTCATACAAAACACCATACACCATCATGGTTCAATGAGGAAAACCAAACATGGTGTTTGCTTACATTAAATCCCCAATTCTATTTATTGTGCAAATACCAAATTGTCAGGGGCCTAATTGCAAAATTGCAATGAGGTGCCCCCCTCTCATTGGCCCAAACCATCATGGAGAAAAGTAATGGTCATGACCAATCGTGAGCATTAAATTTTCCCCCCATTTTCATGTCCTTGCATTACCTTTATGAGAACCCATCTTGACCCTACAAATTTGAATGGCCTATTCCTAGCCCTCACTCATCTTAATGGACAACCCCACTCCCCAAAAATGGTTGTCCAGCCGGCCCTAATCCCTAGGCAGCCCCCCCTCACTCTCTCTCCTACATATACCTTCATTTCTACATTAAATGAGAAAACCCAAACCCTAAATACTAAAATCCCAACCGAGCTCAACACACAGCCGACCCTAACTCCTTCACCCCGAGCTCCACCACCGCCACCAGCCACCACCAGTCACAGCCACCCTAACCCGACCCCTTCGCCGGACCCTCCCCTACCCACGGCCATCGCCACCCAGCCACGACGCCGCCGGCAGCCACCCCCCAACAGCCCCACACCAACCCGAGTTTCCCAGCCCGCACAGCCCAGCCGAACACCCCTCGACCTCGTACTCCTCCACCCCCGCACCTCCGACCACCATACTTCACCGGAGCCTCCCCTAGCCTGTCCTCCACCACCCCACAAAATCTCAGCCGCCGCCGCCGCCGCATCAAGGTGAAATCGGGCCCGCAGCTGGGAGCTATACGAGACTGCTGCTGCTGCCCGCGACCTCCCTGAGCCTCGCCGGAGCGCCGACCGGCCACCCCCGCCGGCGACGACCGACCAGCTCGACCCCCTCGACCTGTCGAGCAATAAGGTATAATATTTTATGTGAAATTATTAAGTTTTATACATGAAATTTTAGTTGCAAGCTTCATATATACGGATATCGTATTTTTATACGTATTCTATACTATATAATATATTGTATGTATTTAACAGTATTTATATTTATTATATTCCTGTATAAATTTCATATTATATATTATAATCATTTTTTTTAAATTTATATTATATGTACGTATGTATGTATGTATGTATGTATGTATGTATGTATGTATGTATGTATGTATGTATGTATGTATGTATGTATGTTATTTTTAAATACAAAGAATATAAAATAATCTAATATCTATAATATTAAATATATTTTGGAAATCAAGTATTATTTTTTTTGTGTATATACTGTATTTCTATTTTTGGTATATTTTGTATATAAAATAAATATCTAAGTACGTATTTTTATAAATAACAATGTATGTATATACATAGTATATATATACATGAGTTTTAAATACCCTAATTTTATTTGAATACTTGATATGTATATAAATGTATATATTTCAAATTACCATACTATATATGAATATGTATAAATAAATGATGTTATGGATATTATCTATTATATACATATATATGTAATTATTAAATATAACATAATTACCAGTGTATTGCTAAATAATACATAAATATTATTTTTGTACTAATAAACAAATATATTATTTAATATATTTAAAAATGTTTTAGTGTATATATAAATAATAGTGTTAGCTATATATACATACAGCCCCGACCCCGTGTCAGTTGTAGATACGGACAGTGTGTCCTAGTCGTGCTATTGTAGCGAATAATTTGGACATTACTGTATCCTATATAGGATTGCTGGACACTACTGCCGAGGCATCAGGAGCAGGGCTTTGGATTTCGCAGCTACCCGGGACAGGCAAGTATACCTTGCCTTGTTATACTGTTTAATTTTCTGTATTTTAGCTTCCTGTTCATTGTTTTAGATATTATAACTGTGCGCGTCTGAGAGAAACTCGGGTGCAGTCAACGAATGCGTTGACGTTAGGACTTGTGTCTGACTTAGTGTCTAGTAGACCCACCTAAAGTTATGGAGTTATTGGTATGACTCCCAGGCCTTGACACATCTCGTACACGTGTTGTGAGTCTCATGTAGGGCACGGTCCTGCGTATGTGGTTGGCCACCTGTACGTGTAGGCGTGCGACGGATAGGGAATAACTGCTATTAGTGATGCATGATAGAAGACTTAGCAGTTATTAGTAGGTGGATCATAGACTAGCGTGGTACAATGGTCCTATCCCTGTCCTTGTTTGGTTGTAGGGATGGACCCTTGCGCTAACATTGACTATGAGCCAGAGTTACGACGCCCCGGCGTAGTAGCGGAAGCGTGTTGTGGATACAACATGCTTAGATCATGGGGCGGGGAGGACGACTAGTAGGCGTATGGGACACCGACTCCTTCTATGCAGATACCGCACTCGACGGAGTGATACGGACGTATATATATTGCAGATACCACGTTCTCTCGAGTGTTGGACGTTACTTGTTACATATTGCAGATACCACACTCTAAAGAACATTGGACGTTATACTATTTCAGATACCATGCTCCTCGGAGATGGACGTTATCAGGTGCCCGTGTTATAGGGGGCATATGTGGCATACACTAGCCGGTTGTCACGATTGGTGAATTACGTCAGCATATGTTTTGCCTACACTTTTCCATACACTCAAGTTGTCCTTAAATTGTATTCACTTAGATGGTTAGCACACCCCCTTTATTTACTCAGTACTTACTTTATGGCATGTATTTTTTTTGTATCTTGTTACGTCCTTCTGAGGACCTGGTTCCCTTCCAGGTTGTTTGTACAGTTGCAGGATACTTGATCTATTAGAAAGTGGACATCATTGCAGGTATATTTATATTTCCAGCTATTTCAGTCTTGTATTACTTTCCATTTTATTCTGCTTATATAGCCTAGTATTTATAGACCTATATTGTTCTTCTGGTCTATTCGAACGAATGTGTTATTGGACTGCAGACTGATGATGCGTATCATTCTTTCTTGATATTACTTACCCTGGATTGAGATTTAGATTTAGTTGTTGTATATTAGAAATAGATTATTACTTGGATCACTTGACCATGGACAGCGTAAGTGCACTTCGTCGGGTCCATTAAATTGGAAAGCCCTACGGAGTCGTACCAGTTGGCCATTGCCACGTGTCTGGTCCCATGGATTTTGGACTGGGGCGAGACATGGTTTTAGTGGTGGCCCATGCAGGTCAGAGCAAATCGTATCGGTTACGTTACTGTACCGAACGAGCCTGCAACTTAGGATTAATGTGAATAAGATCTCAATCCATAACCGATTTTAAAACTCCTCTTGTATGTGATTATCGCCCTTGGACTTCCAATTTACATTCGTTCAATCTTCGTCAATATCGCAATCCTTGTTCCTCGTCCCCTATTATTCAGGGAGACGAATGCTTGTGACTGATGACTTCCCTCCAGAAGAAGATCGAAGACCAGACGACAGGAGATAGAATTTGTATACCTTTCTCGGAGAAGGTTGTTACCTTATCAGAATAGATTGATGGGTTCTTTGGATTCTAGAACTAGTGTGGAAGGTTGGCAAGAGAGTTGGACCCAGTAGTACCCTATTCGTACTCGAGATAGCAGTGATCTCGGAAGTACAAGGAGCTGGAAGGATTGTTGATCAAGGCCTAGAATAGTCTAAGGAAATGCATAGCCCGATGCTGGAGACTAGTGGTTGCATATTATAGCAATATCAGGAATGATATTATGGACTAGAGAAGATAAAATTCCAGGCTCTCAATTGGAAGATAATGATCTGATTTCAAGAAATGTGTTTAAGTGATACCATTATTGTACTATGTGACTTGGAGAGATAAATAACGAAAAGAAGAAATTTGAGGAATGAAATTTTAGAGAAATTTAAGGAGAGAAATTATATTTTAGACAGGGAAGAATTTTTTTTCTTCTTCTTTCAGAGGATTAGTGTGGTAAACAGAACAGGAGAATTTATTTTGAGGATTAAGTATGGACGATGACATAATCCTAGACATGGATTGGTTGAGCCAATACCACGCAACACTAGATTGCCATCGTGGTTGTGTCATCTTTAGACCCCCAGATCACCCAGAGTTTGAGTTTCTTCGGGGAGCCCGAGAGCATGGTATCCAACCTACCCTAGCGACACACATTGCAGAAGGTGAACCGATGTACCCTCACTTTATAGCAGAGTTCGAGGATGTGTTTCCAGAGGATCTCCCAGGACTGCCACCTGATCGAGAGATTGAGTTCACTATAGAGTTGACTCCAGGAGCCGAGCCAGTTACTTCCCCCGGTTACAGACTAGCACCGAAGGAGTTGGTTGAACTGAAGGTTCAAGTAGATGATCTCTTAGAAAAGGGTTTCATTCGAGCTAGTGTATCTCCATGGGGAGCACCCATTTTGTTCGTACCGAAGAAGGACGGGACGGTACGCTTGTGTATCGATTACAAGGCGCTAAATACTGTAACAATAAAGAACAAGTATCCACTACCGCGCATCGATGATTTGTTTGATCAGCTTAGCGGTGCATGTGTATTCTCGAAGATCGACCTCAGATCCAGATATCATTAGATCAAGGTACGAAAAGGGGACATCCAGAAGACGGCCTTTCGGACGAAGTATGGCCATTATGAGTTTTTAGTCATGCCGTTTGGTTTAACCAACGCGCCAGCAGTATTCATGTGTTTGATGAACTATGTTTTCCACCAGTACTTAGATAAGTTCGTGGTGGTATTTATAGACGATATCCTGATATATTCCAAGAGCCAGGTGGAGCATGAGAGACATCTCAGGATTGTGTTGGAGACGCTGAGACATGAGAGGCTGTATGCCAAACTCAGCAAATGTGAGTTTTGCTTGGACAGAGTACCATTTCTGGGACACATAATCACCGAAGATGGACTATCAGTTGATCCGGAGAAGATAGCTGCAGTAGAGACCTAGCCTACCCCTACATCAGTTACGGAGGTTAGGAGTTTCCTCGGACTTGCCGGATATTACCGGGGGCTCGTGGAAAACTTTTCGAGGATAGCTGCGCCTATGACGCGACTGACGCGTAAAGGCGAAGAGTTTATCTGGACCGACGAGTGTCAGGCGGCTTTCGATGAGCTGAAGAAGCGTCTGACATCGGCACCGATTTTGACACTACCTTCCGGATCAGGAAGATTTGTAGTGTACAGTGATGCGTCAGGGAGCGGATTGGGATGTGTACTGATGCAACACGGCAAGGTGATAGCCTACGCATCGAGACAGTTGAGAGTTCATGAGAAGAACTATCCGACGCACGACTTGGAGCTAGCTGGGGTGATATTTGCACTAAAGCTATGGAGACATTACCTTTATGGTGAGCGTGTTGAGATTTATACAGATCATAAATGCCTGAAGTACGTCTACACACAGAAGGAGCTCAATATGAGGCAGAGACGTTGGCTAGAGCTGATGACAGATTATGACATTGAGCTACAGTACCACCCTGGCAAAGCGAATGTCGTAGCAGATGCCTTAAGCAGGAAGCCCATGGCATACTTTCTGACGACGCAGCGACAATTGCTAGAGGATCTCCAGGAGCTTGGGATAGAGATCGTATTGCCTGGCATGGATGGACAGATGGCCAGTCTTGAGGTTCAGTCTACATTGATTAAGAGAATCAAGGCAGCATTACCTACAGATGCGAGATTTCGACGTCTGCGAGAGAGAACCGAAGCCGGCCTGTAGACGGGACTCAGGATTCATGAAGACGGAACGTTGAGGTACGAAAATCGCTTATATGTTCCGAGTGGCGAGCTACGCCAAGAGTTGATGACAGAGGCTCATAGCTCGATTTATTCTATTTATCCCGGGGGTACGAAGATGTACCGAGACTTGAGACAGCATTTTTGGTGGCATGGGATGAAGAGGAAAATTGCAAGATTTGTGACGAAGTGTTTAGTTTGTCAGCAAGTCAAGGCTGAACATCAGAGGACTGCAGGATTATTGCAGCCACTCCCTATTCCCGAGTGGAAGTGGAAACACATTACCATGGACTTCGTCACAGGATTCCCGCGAAGCCCTAGCGGGAAGGATGCAGTTTGGGTTATCGTAGACAGACTCACAAAGTCTGCACATTTCTTGCCCTTCAGAGTTGGGCAATCCACAAAGATACTAGCTGACATGTATATGAGACAGATAGTACGATTACATGGAGTGCCTGTCAGCATCGTATCGGATCGTGATTCCAGATTCACGTCACATTTTTGGCGGAGTATGCAGGAGAGCTTAGGAACTCGTCTCAAGTTCAGCACTGCGTATCATCCACAGACTGATGGACAGTCAGAGCACACGATACAGATATTGGAGGATATGTTGAGAGCGTGCATGATTGATTTTGGAGGATCTTGGGAGGACCACCTACACTTGGTGGAATCCTCTTGCAATAACAGCTACCAGGCTAACATACAGATGACACCTTAAGAGGCACTGTACGACAGGAAATGTAGGCCGCTAGTTTGTTGGAGTGACGTGGGAGAGCGTCAGATACTTGGTCCAGAATTGGTGACACAGACAGTAGAGAAGGTCAAGCAGATTCAGAGTCATCTACGAGCAGCACAGGACAGGCAGAAGCATTGGGCTAATGTGCATTGACGACCCCTAGAGTTCCAGGTGGGAGAACATGTGTTCCTGAAGATTTCACCTACCAGAGGAACCATCAGATTTGGAGGCAGAGGGAAGCTGAGTCCGAGGTACTTCGGACCCTTCGATGTGCTAGAGCACGTCGGAGAAGTTGCTTACAGATTGGCCTTGCCGCAGACACTAGAAGGAGTTCACGACGTCTTCCATGTATCCCAGCTGAGGAGATACATACCGGATCCGAGCCATGTGCTTGACCACTCGGAGATCACCGTTGGTCCAAGCTTATCATACCAGGAGGAGCCGGTAGAGATCCTAGACTGAAGCGAGAAGGTACTGCGAGGCCAGACTATCCCTCTAGTTCGTGTCGCATGGAGGCATCATGCACCAGGTGAATCAACCTGGGAACGAGAGGACGATATTCGGCAACGTTTTCCCCATCTCTTCGAAGGCCTAGGTATGTGATAGTACTTATTTCATTCAACAGTTTTTCTATATGTCTGTTTTAAATTTCGAGGATCAAATGCTCTAAGGAGGGTATGTTGTAAACCCCCTCGACCAGAAATTAGGGTTTACTAGTTTAATTAGCCTAATTAGGGTTAACCTAAATTAATTAAGATTTAATATATAGTATTATAATACTTGTGCAATAATTTATTGTTTTAGAATACTACCTTAGCTGTTGCCCTAAAATAAATTCCACATATTTGACCTAGACCTGTAAACCCATCATATTGAACCAGAAATAAACCCCGGATACCGATTTTCGTGCCTGATTTTAGACGCACAAAAGTCGTTACAAACGTCCGTGCGTAAATTATTAAATTTGCGTAATTACGTTCGTTGTCCGTTCCAATCGAAATTGAGACCCAACCTCAACCAGTTTTGACCAACCCAGATCACGATAATATTGTACACTGAGCCTACTACACCAATGACCCTTGTCCAACCCAATTTAGACTCCCGGTTTTTAATTAAATTAAATTAGAAACACCGTTAC
This sequence comes from Iris macrosiphon, assembly GCA_036927795.1. NCBI lineage: Eukaryota > Viridiplantae > Streptophyta > Magnoliopsida > Asparagales > Iridaceae > Iris > Iris macrosiphon. The sequence goes on along the minus strand of JAYESA010000019.1, from coordinate 70,544,253 downwards.
ATTAATTACGAATTAATTAATGTGGAGACCTAACCTAAATTAAATTGGACCCAAATCCAACCCAAACCCCCACCCACACCCATAAGCCTCATACAAAATACCATACACCATCATGGTCCAATAAGGAAAACCAAACATGGTGTTTGCTTACATTAAATCCCCAATTCTATTTATTGTGCAAATACCAAATTGTCAAGGGCCTAATTACAAAATTGCAATGAGGTGTCCCCCTCTCATTGGCCCAAACCATCATGGAGAAAAGTAATGGTCATGACCAATCATGAGCATTAAATTTTTCCCCCATTTTTATGTCCTTGCATTACCTTTATGAGAACCCATCTTGACCCTACAAATTTGAATGGCCTATTCCTAGCCCTCCACTCATCTTGATGGACAACCCCACTCCCCAAAAATGGTTGTCTAGCCGGCCCTAATCCCTAGGCAGCCCCCCTCACTCTCTCTCCTACATATACCTTCATTTCTACATTAAATGAGAAAACCCAAACCCTAAATACTAAAATCCCAACCGAGCTCAACACACAGCCGACCCCAACTCCTTCACCCCGAGCTCCACCACCGCCACCAGCCACCACCAGTCACCGCCACCCTAACCCGACCCCTTCGCCGGACCCTCCCCTACCCACGGCCACCGCCACCCGGCCACGACGCCGCCGGCAACCACCCCCCAACAGCCCCACACCAACCCGAGTTTCCCAGCCAGCACAGCCTAGCCGAACACCCCTCGACCTCGTACTCCTCCACCCCCGCACCTCCGACCACTATACTTCACCGGAGCCTCCCCTAGCCTGTCCTCCACCACCCCACAAAATCTCAGTTGCAGCCGCCGCCGCCGCCGCATCAAGGTGAAATCGGGCCCGCAGCTGGGAGCTATACGAGACTGCTGCTGCTGCCCGCGACCTCCCTGAGCCTCGCCGGAGCGCCGACCGGCCACCCCCGCCGGCGACGACCGACCAGCTCGACCCCCTCGACCTGTCGAGCAATAAGGTATAATATTTTATGTGAAATTATTAAGTTTTATACATGAAATTTCAGTTGCAAGCTTCATATATACGGATATCGTATTTTTATACGTATTCTATACTATATAATATATTGTATGTATTTAACAGTATTTATATTTATTATATTCCTGTATAAATTTCATATTATATATTATAATCATTTTTTTTTAATTTATATTATATGTACGTATGTATGTATGTATGTATGTATGTATGTATGTTATTTTTAAATACAAAGAATATAAAATAATCTAATATCTATAATATTAAATACATTTTGGAAATCAAGTATTATTTTTTTTGTGTATATACTGTATTTCTATTTTTGGTATATTTTGTATATAAAATAAATATCTAAGTACGTATTTTTATAAATAACAATGTATGTATATACATAGTATATATATACATGAGTTTTAAATACCCTAATTTTATTTGAATACTTGATATGTATATAAATGTATATATTTCAAATTACCATACTATATATGAATATGTATAAATAAATGATGTTATGGATATTATCTATTATATACATATATATGTAATTATTAAATATAACATAATTACCAGTGTATTGCTAAATAATACATAAATATTATTTTTGTACTAATAAACAAATATATTATTTAATATATTTAAAAATGTTTTAGTGTATATATAAATAATAGTGTTAGCTATATATACATACAGCCCCGACCCCGTGTCAGTTGTAGATACGGACAGTGTGTCCTAGTCGTGCTATTGTAGCGAATAATTTGGATATTACTGTATCCTATATAGGATTGCTGGACACTACTGCCGAGGCATCAGGAGCAGGGCTTTGGATTTCGCAGCTACCCGGGACAGGCAAGTATACCTTGCCTTGTTATACTGTTTAATTTTCTGTATTTTAGCTTCCTGTTCATTGTTTTAGATATTATAACTGTGCGCGTCTGAGAGAAACTCGGGTGCAGTCAACGAATGCGTTGACGTTAGGACTTGTGTCTGACTTAGTGTCTAGTAGACCCACCTAAAGTTGTGGAGTTATTGGTATGACTCCCAGGCCTTGACACATCTCGTACACATGTTGTGAGTCTCATGTAGGGCACGGTCCTGCGTATGTGGTTGGCCACCTGTACGTGTAGGTGTGCGACGGATAGGGAATAACTGCTATTAGTGATGCATGATAGAAGACTTAGCAGTTATTAATAGGTGGATCATAGACTAGCGTGGTACAATGGTCCTATCCCTGTCCTTGTTTGGTTGTAGGGATGGACCCTTGCGCTAACGTTGACTATGAGCCAGAGTTACGACGCCCCGACGTAGTAGCGGAAGCGTGTTGTGGATACAACATGCTTAGATCATGGGGCGGGGAGGACGACTAGTAGGCGTATGGGACACCCACTCCTTCTATGCAGATACCGCACTCGACGGAGTGATACGGACGTATATATAATCTAGATACCACGTTCTCTCGAGTGTTGGACGTTACTTGTTACATATTGCAGATACCACACTCTAAAGAACGTTGGACGTTATACTATTTCAGATACCATGCTCCTCGGAGATGGACGTTATCAGGTGCCCGTGTTATAGGGGGCATATGTGGCATACACTAGCCGGTGGTCACAATTGGTGAATTACGTCAGCATATGTTTAGCCTACACTTTCCCATACACTCAAGTTGTCCTTAAATTGCATTCACTTAGATGGTTAGCACACCCCCTTTATTTACTCAGTACTTACTTTATGGCATGTATTTTTTTTGTATCTTGTTACGTCCCTCTGAGGACCTGGTTCCCTTCCAGGTTGTTTGTGCAGTTGCAGGATATTTGATCTATTAGAGGGTGGACATCATTGCAGGTATATTTATATTTCCAGCTATTTCAGTCTTGTATTACTTTCCATTTTATTCTGCTTATATAGCCTAGTGTTTATAGACCTATATTGTTCTTCTGGTCTATTCGAACGAATGTGTTATTGGGCTGCAGACTGATGATGCGTATCATTCTTTCTTGAGATTACTTACCCTGGATTGAGATTTAGATTTAGTTGTTATATATTAGAAATAGATTATTACTTGGATCACTTGACCATGGACAGCATAAGTGCACTTCGTCGGGTCCATTAAATTGGAAAGCCCTACGGAGTCGTACCAGTTGGCCATTGTCACGTGTCTGGTCCCATGGATTTTGGGACTGGGGCGTGACAATGTTCTTCGGAGCGATATGGACGATATATTACACTGCTGCCACATTCTTCGGAGCGATATGGACGATATACTACACTGCTGCCACGTTCTTCGGAGCAATATGGACAATATACTGTACTGCTGCCACTCTCTTCGGAGTGTTGGACGTTATATGTCTATGCCTACCCATACGTACCAAAGTTGTCCTTATATTGCATTCACTTAGATGGTTAGCACACCATTTATTTATTTTATTCAGTATTTATACATATGGCATGTTTCTATGTATCTTGTTACGTCCCTCTGAGGACCTGGTACCTTTCCAGATTTGGATGAGACATATTACCCCACAGTGTACGGCCCAGGACAGGAGACGAGGTACGCTACAGCGGAGGAGCTAGAGGTGCTACCGTCAGAGTTTTCGTGATCAGTTGGTAGGCCTTCTGCCTAGGATTGGGAGCATCATTATCTAGTCAACCGATGCCCTAGTCATTACTCTTTTTATCTGTTATTCAGTACTTCTATTTCGTCATAGTAGTGGGTTTGTCCCCACCAGACATTCTTGGTTGTACTATGATATTTTGAGATTGGCATTTATCTTCCAGTATTTATTTTAGTACTTTCTTGTTGTTTATATTGTGGATGAGATTAGATTATATGTTGTTGATTGATATTGGACTTGTTAGTTATTTAGGACAGCGTAGCACTCTTTATTGGATCCATTAAATTGGGATATCCTCGAAGATATGACAGCTGGCTATTGCCACGTGGCCTGGTCCCATGTATTTTGGGACTGGGGCGTGACAACTTACCCTTATCAATAGATACCAGAACTCCCACCAGCAGTTAGTGTTGGACTAGAAGCTTTACCATTCATAAATAATGGTTAGGATAGATATAAAATTTTCGTAATGACAGAAACGACTATGGTCATTATTTTAAATAATACCCAGTTAAAATCTTAGACTTAGTTGTAGCTCCATAAACCAATAGGACCAACCTTAAGGAAGACTTTAGAAGACATGACTTAAGATTATCATTATGATTAGAATAGTTTAATAATCCTTATAGTTGATATTAGACCTGAGTCTGTATAGAATCTTACCATCTCATTAAGTTCGATAAAATTATTACTTAGAAAAGATGATCACGACTTCATGCTTGTGTTATAGGGTAGTAACCTAGTCGTAAGAACTTTCATGAGAAAAATAGGTATAAGATAGCAGAGACTAGATGAACAACGGTATAAATGGATAGGAAATAGAATGAGGTAAGTTGTATGAAAATAGATAGACATTCCAATTGAAGGTTAGACTGGTATTGAGATGACCAAACTCAATCATGCTTTGAAGAGCGTCCATAGTAAATTGTATGCCATGAGTAATAGACCTGAGTAATTGCTTAGTCGAGCCTTGACCCTTACCTACTAAGTTAGGAATCTGCGAGTTAGACGAAGTTGTAAGGATTGTATAGTGCTTACCTATAGCTAGAAGTAGTTTGCCCATGGTATGAGTGAGATTATATAGAATCCAATTTATAGGAATATAGTATTAAGATTAAGTATTTGTCGTATTACTTTATCAACTGTATTCCTATCTTACCTATCAACAATTTCTTCCTCTCATGATTCTCACAATTTTGGTCTCTTTGTCAATAATGTCAATCGATGGTCGAAGCCTCTGTACCACATTGCCTTAGTTAGATTCGACTCAGTCTTTCTTCGGCCTGGTAGAAGCTTGACCTATAGGGTTGGATGGGTAGTAAACTTTCCTTATAGAGTTTTTGACCAATAATACCCTAATAGTATCTAGATTCCCTTAGAGAATCTTCAATTACGGCCAGTAAACCCTAAAATTCTTATATCCTTATTAGAAAATAGGCCCTTCCAGAAATCTTTTTAGCAAAACCATGACTTTATTTTTGATACCAACTTAATTTCTTATAAGTTGGGTAGTGCCTTAAACTAAGTGAATCCTTACTCTTAGAACGAGACGTCAAACTAGGATCCCATTGGTAACTGCATCCTCCATCTTTTGATAATCAAGTGTGACCCTACCTACTTAAATTCTTTTTATCATGCTTATTTTAATTTCAAGGACGAAATTATTATAAGTTTCTTAGATTGTAAGCCCCCACATTGTAGAATAGAATTATTTTGATATTTTATAATTATTTTTATTATTTTATTTAAATAAATAGGTTAAAGGGTTAATTTCTAAAATTATTTTATATATTAAAGATACTTTGTCATGGCTTGGATATTTTGATCGATGTACAACCTTTTTCCCTCCAACCAACTTTGCATACTAAACTTAGACGAGCCAATTTAAGCTCATGTCATGACTGTCACTCACAAATTCATAATCTCATGCTTCATTTTGGTTGCAAAAATTTTACGATACAATTAGATAAAATAGTAATTAATTAATGACACCTTGTTGTTGCGTACGATCTTAATACACAACACCAATCCTTTTCTTCCAACAAAATATTGGTATTGCATTTTTTGATCTCCTACATGCTCCAAAAATATTAACAAACACCAAGAACAATTGTTACCATAAAACTACCGTTATTTGACTTGTTGAACCCAACTGAGCCCAAACACCCTACTCGGACTCTCAACCCAATTCCTATAACTTATGTACACTAATCCACACACATACCTTACCCTATATTATATATTTGCACACTCAAAGTATCGCACATGCACGATAAAACAAAAGCACAACAAATGTCCTATTTGAGACATCGATAGTGAAACTTCTTGTACACTTGCACTCAAACCCAACCAAGACCCAAACAACTTAAATCAAGTGAATCCAAAGCCTCACTAAGGGTTAAACCAAACCCCTTAGATCTGAACCCAAGCTCAAAGGCCCATTAGGACCCAACCATGGGCCAACAACTATAAATACCAAGCAACCCCCTCACAAACCCTAACCCTAATCATTCTCCCACTTGGCCAACCCCCTTGGATGCCCCCTCCTCCTTCCTCACGACCCCTACAACAGATTTTCCCCCTCTCCACTTCATATTTTCACCTTTCCATCTCCCTACACAAGTCCAAGTGACCGACCACCCTACTAGAAGAGTTCGGTCCCCATTTTGTGGCCGAATTTGCACTGGTGGTTGCAGCAGTGTTTTGGCTATATCAACAGCCATAAAATCCCTCCAAATAGAAGATTTACATCATACGTAAATCTTCAAAGAACTTTCTCAAGTTTCATAAAGTTTGGAGTCTATTTGGCGCTCTGAAAGGTCCATGTCGCAAGAAAAGCCTCTGCCGTAATCGCAATCGCGTAAGTTCCATAACTTATATTTAATATTTATTTTTCATGTAAGAAACCATGTATGAACCCATAAAAATGTTAGATGACAAATGATGTAATTCCCATACATGATAAACCCTAATTTTTATGTGCAAAACTACTCTTAGATGACATGAACCAAGACATGGCAATATGGTACGAATATTAAACCTAGTTTTGATGCATGTTGCTATTTTATAATTAAAAACTAATTTTCCAGAATTTAAATAAATAATTACAGAATATTAAATAATATATTTTTATATTATAAATGAGTTTTTATATAAGTTGGCAATTTTGCATGCACAAACTAGTTGCAAGTTGCTAGAACACCTAGTCGACGCGCAACAAAACTTTGTGCATGCAACGGTAGTGTTTCAATTATTTTTCACTAATTAAATATAAATTCCAGAATTTAATTCATCATTCTTTCAGTTTTATTTGACGTCGACATGTGTGGTTGAGAGGCTACATGCATGTTCGAAGTATAGTTTAGCGTTATTGTGAGTTTTGGGACATCTTGTCGTATCTACGTACATATAGAAATACATGTATCAAAAATCATGTAATTGTATGTATGTATGATAAAAAGATGTACTAGACCCTCATGACGTAATAGATAGTAGCATGATATGTGATTATTGGCACGTTGTTCAATACCATGTGACTGTTGGATTGTTGGCATGGACATCACAATATTAGTTGATATTTTGCGATGATCTTACCCTTTTAAATTAAGTAGATTAGTTGTATTAGTATTGATTATAATATGTTATATAGGGAACTTGGATCCGCTGCACTTCCAATTGAGGACATCCGTCAAGCAATACCACAACAGCAGGCAAGTGTACCTAGCCAATGTTTCCAGTATTTTGTGCTTTGTATTATTTACTAGTTCTTGACTGTACTTTTATTTTTAGCACGTTTTATGTTGAGACCCTAGGACTGTATACGATACTTAGCATCTGAATTATATTCGGGTGCCGACATCCATCCACGGAGTCATGTATAATTAGTTACATTATCGTCACATTGCCTTGTTCATGCTAACTCTTGCACGATATAACTTAGGACACTGGACACGACTTTTATGTACAGAAGTCTTACTTTAGACATTCGAGGTTTCCGGCTTCAATGTCAGGATAGGATCCGTGACTTGAGATAGTTGACATGAGTATATCCAAACATTGACTCGAGACATAGTTACTGATTGATCTTGCATGTTATGGACATGAGACGTGAGGTTATATTGGGTAGGGAGAGCATACCCGGAGCATTGGGCTACCACTTTCATCATTAGTTTTCGTTGTCTCGTTACAGAGCTTCGGGGATTGTCATTAGTTCCTGCAAGTTCCACGACGGGGCCTGTGGAGTTTTATATTTACTGAGGATGTCTACTGAGATCTTCATATTCACACTTTGGTGGTCTTGCATATGAGTGATGTTCTCATGCGCATTCACTTAGCTGGTTATGATAGATATCATTGAGCACATTGCTTATTATTTTACTATTTACTTTGGCATATTGTTTCTTGTACCTTATTATGTCCCTCTGAGGACCTGGTCCCTTGCCAGTTTTGCATCATAGATAGTTGAGGAGTTTTCTGGAGCTGCTAATATGTATTACCTCGTCAAGCAGGCATTGGACTCGGGTATTGTTATCATTTCTATCGCAAATATGTTTATCATTTCTTATTACTATTTCTGCTGTTATAGCCTAGTTTTGTAGACTCTTGTTATTTCTTTGGGTCTATTCGAACAAGTATTGAATGGGGTGCACACCAAGATATATGTTGTCCATTCTTATATTTTTTATTGTGGATTGAGGCTTAGAAGTTTAGTATATTATTTAGATAATACAGCTTAAGTGCACTCTAACGAGTCTATTAAATTGGGTTGTCCATTGGAGTTGTGTCGCTGTCCCTTGCCACATGGCTTGGTCTTTTATATTTTGGGATTGTGGCATAACATGGACCCTCAAATACACTTTTCTATTGGGCCAAACCAAACTCCAAACAACCAACACACAAAGCCCACACAAACTAGTATATATATAAGCAACCCTCTCCTCTACCAAGCCCTTGCCGCCCCCTCCTCTTCCTTGGCCGACCACAGCAGATCCCCTCCCCTTTTAACATATTCTCTTACTTCTCTTCCTCCCCCACATGCTTACGAACCCCCACAAGCCCCAAGTCCGACCACCAAAGCCGGCCTCCACCCTAACAACCCCCTAGCAGCCCGCTAGGTGCAATAGTATTCTTATACTATAAATAGTAGCCAAAACCCCTAAAAACACTATTTTTGTTATTCATTTGAAGTCCCCTAGTGCCCCCCATTGATTTTTGCGAAGTTTGGAGTTCGTTTGGTACTCCGAAAGGCCCGTGTCGTGAAGAATGCCCCTGCCGTAATCGCATTTGCGTAAGTTTTCTACCTTCCATCCTTTTCCTATTTTTCCATGAATAAAACCTTATTTAAATTTATGTGAATGATAGATGATGATTAAAAATATTCTCATGCATGATAAACCTATAATTTTATGTGCAAAACTATCCCAAGTTGATGTACAACCGAGACACGAGCACGTTGCACTATTGGTAATTTTAGTTCAATAATTTTTTCCATATTTTATATGTAAAATATAATTCCAGAAATTAATATATTAATATTTTAGAATATAAAATATGATAATTCCATATTAAATTAGGTTTTAATGCAAGTTGGGTATTTGTATGCACAAACTAGTTGTCAAGTTGCGAAGATACCTAGTCGAAGTGCAAAGAGACACCTTTGCATGCATTAATGAGGTGTTAGTTATTTTTATTTATTTATAAATATTTTCAGAATATTAAACCTATTTTATTTTAGTATAATATGATGTTAAGATGCTTGTTAGAGAGGTTTCATGCATGTATAGGTAGGATTAGAAGAAAGTATATAAAAGAAAGTACAAATTAAATAACGCACTTATAATACATTGGAACAAAATAATAAAGGTAATCTATATAATGTTAAATATTAATTTTTATGTTTGTATATGTGTTATTGATTAGGCCTTGCATTAAAACTTGAGAGCAACTTCGAGACCGTAAGCAAGATAACTTGCTTACTTCGTATAGTTTATATTACTTGCATTTATTTTGGTTGTTTCCTTATTTTCATGTATGCATGCATGTTTCTCTTGATTCCTATTTCTTGTATATGTGTTCATTCTATTATTTGCGTTGCTTCTACTTGCGTATCACCTAGGTACTTGTATTCTATACTTCTTACTTGTATTCCGTACTTCTTACCTTGACAGACTTGACTCTATAGATCTCTTAGACGAGAGTATCATATTAGGCGTTGGCTATTATCCCTTGACTGTTAGTGCCTTACCGGGCTGCGGTAGAGACGTATTTTAGGAATTTTAGTGCCTCACTGGACTGCGGTCATATTACATGATTTACTTTGTTAATAGCCATGACTCATATTATCATAACCCGCACCCGATATAGGGGCACAAGTACGTGGGTACGTCCAGCATACGTCGCAGCATCGGCGGTAGAACACTGTCTAGGTCATCAATATATATCCATCATCTCGCCCAATAATATCCAACTCCATAAGGAGACAATGATATAACAATATAATATAAAATACTCAATCACAAAACTAAAGAACGATAAGATATCAAAAGAAGGATCCAAATCACAACCACAAAGTCTAAACAATAATATAATATCTAAACTTCAAACAATAACATCCAAGTCTCAAATATATGCCAAAAATAAATCCGGTACCAAAATGCTAAAAGGAACTAACTAATATAACTGGTAATTTCGGCTAGATCTTCCGACAATCACACCTGAGCTACATGGTCCATATCTGCTACTCCCTCATGCGGTCCATAAAAAGTCTGACAATAATCCTCTAAATAGTCATCTGGGAAAAAATATCCAGTCATGATGGAATGAGTACAATCCAATAGCAGTTTCAGTTAAATAACGAAGACTATAAAACAGTAATAGAGAGTACAATACAAGATGAGAATAAATAACTGAATCATAACTAATAATATCAATATGGGAAATAGATAAACACAATTATATGGTATGGTAGGTAAAGAGCAGTATGAGAAATAGGAATACAAAACTATATGGCAGAGAAATAAATAGACAAAGCAATGAAGAACATCTCAGTGAAAATAAAATAGACAGAAAGAAACTATACTCACTAAATGCTTTGAAGTATTAGTGTTGTCATGTGATCAGCTTGGAAACTTGCACAATACGATAGGGCCTAGATAATCATACGTGAGGTGTATGATTAACACTATAGTACTTTCTCTTGCACAATAAGGGTATGACCACAAATCTAGTTAGTACTTTCCCACCCACGACTAGTACAGTAGATCCAAACCATGACACGTTCACAAGAATACTTACACAATAAGGGTAACTTGCACAGTAAGCAAGAAAGGTAACATCTTATGACGGGGATCCATACTATACCAATCTGTGTACCATCGTGTCAGAAATCAAGTAAAACATCACTAAGTACATGAATCATAATAAATTCTATATAATAAAAACTATCAGAGAATGTACTCTCCTGAAGTCCAGAGGCAATAAATATCAACTAGTGTCTATCTCGATGTCTCAATGACCTATATATGAAATATCATGTCACACGGTGATTTGGAATGATAATAAAGTTAAACTAGTTATTTTTTAGGTCTTCAAGCTACCTCTAGGTCAAACTAGGCCAAAATATTTAAACTAGGTCAACTCTTAAGTCAAACTAGCCAATCTAAGTCAATACCTTGCTGAACTAGGTTATCTAAGCCATACCAAGGTTTCTAGATCCAAACCTTGAAGGTATTAGCTAAACTAGCTAATCTCACTAAGGTATCTATATATACTAGTTAATATGATACTCTATGTATCTTAGTATACATTATGAACTTATATACATAGCAATATATATATAATACCTTGGTATCTAGTTACTAGGTATCATATAGCTATATATTATATATATATATATATATATATATATATAGTATCTCATAATACTAGCTAATATTACTAGGTACTACGTATATGACTCATAAATATACTAGTATTAAGTTATAACTAATTCCTCACCTATGTCTTAATACCTTTACCTTACCCAATCCCCAAGTACCCCACACCAATACATTTCCCATGACACCACACTAGAATACTTGATCTCTAATACTTATGACACTATACCTACTCATATTTATATATGTACATTACCTTATGTAACAACCAGCCACTCATTCATATCTGACATGGATATTGGACTGATATTAAAGTGTCAGTCCACTACTTCCCCATTGATACCCTCTAGGACTGTTGCCTATACTTACATATGATACTCTAATATATGAACACCCCCAAGTTGAACTTAATGTTCACCACACTAATACCACTGAACTGAGCACCTGGACACTATAATTTGCAGTACAAAACTTCAAGAACCTGTAACCTCTAGATTGTCGATATTGCTTCCTTTACCAATTACTTGTTCTGTAGTGCACCTACACATGAGTTCACCTATAACACTAATGTGCTCTTACTCAATCACAATTGCACTTAACTAAACACTCTATTTCTTCTCACAAGCCCCAATCCTTAGCTCTCCTACTGATACTTCATCTAGCCAACCCCTGATACACTTTTAATATTATACCCCAGTTGCAGTTTTACACTGATTCAAGGTATCAGTATTTCCCCCTAGGTCTGATACTACCTACATCATAATACCATAAACTTGGTATTCCTGCGAGCTTACTTCTACCATAAAGAGTTGCACTCTTATCTTATTCTACAATCTCACTTGGATTCGTACCCTCAACTGTTCTGTCCATTCCAACTGACTGAAGCCTATCACACTTCACACATGTGCATATCCTACTGCCCAGGTCTAATACCTAAGCTCCTCATGCCTATAGTTATACTATAGGGCTCCTAAAATCTGGCATCAGTCTCCTCCTTCACTTCCTCGATTCTATATGTGCATCAGAGCACAGCCTATAGTATTTCCTCCACACATTGCCACTTGCCTGCTATGCTCTAGCATCTTCCCTACTTAACTGTAGTGTAAGATTATTGCAACCCAGATCAGACTTCTCCCATAATATACAGTACAGACACCCTGAACTAATGCTAACAGTCATGCTATTTTTCCTTCCTAATACACATAACACTGATACTTGCATCCCTTGGCTTGTACTTGACAAACATCCCTTGGCTTGTATTCGACCCCTCTATACACTTGCTATTGCTAACACTCACAACACACCCATAATCCCTCATCACAGATACTCTAACACACCTACTCGAGCCTCTAAAGTAACCTCACTACCTAGTTGCAGACAGACACGCCAAGACCCCCTAACTGATCAATACCACAGTTGCTAATACAATGTTCACATGAGTTGTTGCTGCAGCTTGGTCCCAATCCTTGCACAGGCCTGCAGTGCTTGTTGTAATGCATCAACCCTTTCTTCTATCTTCACACTGAACTGCGTCCCAAACCCTGCTCCTTGCAGTCTTCCTCACAGTAGACCTCCCTCTTCAAGCCACCATTGCTAATACACATCAACCCGACCACACCTACTAACCCAAGTATCCACATTACAACATCCACCCTTTATACCACAGTTCCTAGACAATTCCTAGCATATGTCACATACAAACCAACTCTAAACTATTTCACAAACACTTGGTGTGCAACACCATATGGCTCGCCAACTACTCATGTCACGCCCCAGTCCCAAAATACGTAAGACTAGGAATACGTAACCGTGCCAGCCGTATATATATGGAGACTCCAATATATGGAAACCATAATACATACGTACGTTGTATTATGAATATCAAATCCATAAGTGGTAAATATGTCACAAGTCACAGGGTATAACTAAATCTCATCCACAGAAATCATAAATAGATAAATAACCAATAACTATGTAACTAAATCTCAATGTGAAGTATCAAAATATGATAGTTGGATGGAAATAAATCCACTACCAACTAGAATATAAAATAAACAAAATAACTACATCAACTAATAAACAATAAGGCTCGAAGAGAAGACCTCCTCAAAATATAAGTAGCAAGTCCGGATATGCGCTCCTGCGAATACTCATGAACATCTATACCTGGAAAGGGACCAGGTCCTCAGAGGGACATAACAAGATACATAGAAGCATGCCATAAAGTAAATACTGAATAAATAAAGGGTTGCGCTAACCATCTAAGTAAAATACAATTTGAGGGCAAATTTGAGTGTATGGGAAAGTGTAGGCTAGACATATGCTGACATAATTCACCAATCGTGAGAACTGGATAGTATATGCCACATATGACCCCAATACAAGGGCGCAATGTAATATAATAACGTCCATACCGCTTCGAAGAACGGGGCATCTGCATAATATAACGTCCATACCACTCCAATGAATGGGGCATCTGAATAGTATATAACGTCCATATCACTCCGTCGAGTGTGGCATCTGAATAAAGGAAGTGGGTATCCCATATGCCTACTAGTTGTCCTCCCCGCCCAATAATCTATGCATGTTGTATCCACATCACGCTTCAGCCACTACGCTGAGGCGTCATAACTCTGGCTCATCGTCTATCGTTAGAACAATAGTCCAACCTTACAACCAAACAAGGACAAGGATTGGACCATTGTACTACGATATCCTATGCTCCGACTACTAATAACTGCTAAGTCTTCTAACATGCATTACTAATAGCAGTTATTCCCTATCCGTCGCACGACCTACACGTATAGGTGGCCAACCACATACGCAAGTCCGTGCCCTACATGAGACTCACAACACGTGTAAGAAATGTGTCAAGGCCTGGGAAGTTATACTAATAACTCCACAACTTTAGGTGGGTCTACTAGACACTAGGTCAGACACAAGTCCTAACGTCAACGCATTCGTGGAATGCACCCGAGTCTCTCTCAGACGCGCACAGTTATATAATATAAAATAATAAACATGCAAATAATAATATAACTGAATTTAAACAGTACAACAAAGGTAAGGTATACTTGCCTGCTCTAAAAAAGAACGAAGTCCCAACTCAAGGCGTCGTCCGATCTACCCGTCAAATAAATTAAATAAGTTATGTTACAAAAGTGGGTGAATAGGTTCCTCCATTTTAATCTATTTTAATTCTGAATAAAATAACCTAAAATAGTATTTTAATCTTATTATAATCTGATTTTATTGTTAACTCTAATTTTGGTCCAAAGAAAGTCAACTTTAAGGATTTGTGATCCGTGGCACACAAATCAAGGCGATCCGTTGACCAAAAAGTCAACCAACTCAAATCCTAGATTTGTGTATGAAATCCTATAGATTTCAACGCTATATGAATGCTGGAATCGACAGTTTCATAAAATTACAAGTCGGTAAAGAGTTATGGCCACAAGGGCGCACAGATGACAGTTTTCGGTGGTTTTCTATTTACGTCTACGTTGCACAAATTTTACAGTAGAATAAACTTGCATATTAAATTTTAAAAAAATAATTTTATATAAGTTCATCATGTCAGATTTTCGAAACTTCAAACGGCTCATAGTTCCGAGTTCGGCATCTCCCAAAATCTCAAAAATACGAAAACGTGTCTGATTTCAGACAGTTGGCACTTTCAGAATATTCTGGAAAAATAGGTTCTTAAATTATTAAAATAATTTATATATTCAAAAAACTAACCTTGATATGGTTCTAAAAAAAAAACTGGAATACGTTTGGAGTCCGGAGCTTGAAGATATCGTCTTTTTAAGTCGTCATAACTACTAGAAAATTAGGCTGAATTTATGACGAATTTTGACTGTTTTTGGACGAAAAAGAGAGGAGTTTGGGAAAGAAAAATATGAAAGATGTAGTTATTTATAATGGTGGAGACTACTTAATTGAATACAACTAGGATTGGCTAATTTGGATAGGATTAGAATCAGTTTAAATAAGGATAGGATATGCATGAAGTTGCTTTCCTAGTAGGCTCAGGATTTGAATTAATTTAAAATAGAGTTTGAGGTTATCTCAATAATTTATAATCTTAAATAGAATTAAAGATAATACAAATAATTTATATATAATCTTATTAATATCTATTAACACTAAATTAGCATCTACTAATATTAAGACTATATATATCCAAATAAATCCTAAATAATTTTAAAAATCTAAATAAATTTCTTAAATTTCTAAATAAATTACAAAAAATATAATTAAATATATTAACCTAAAATAAATATTTGGTAGGAACAATATGCAAGTATGATCTCATAGTAAACCATGGAAGTCCTACAAATTTATGTTTCCTAGATTTTAATTACCCAAAAATTCTAGAAAAATCTCCAAAAATCTAAAATAGCCTAAAAATGATTCTAAATAAATATTTATATAAGTAAATAAATCAAGAAATTTATTTTATAATTAACTAAGAGAATACTCTAAAGAAATTCAACATCTATAATAAATATAATAATATAAAATACACACAAAATACCTATTTTGGGTGAGGGGGTTTACAACTCATGATACACTTTATGATACTCCCTCCAAACCATGATACCACCATCATCAACACTTGATACACACCATAAATGATATATATAATATAAATACACCTATAAACAATAGATCTAACATAATATAACATTATTAGTACCAATGGACACAAAAACTAATAAAAACACCAATCCACCTTCCTGTATCATGCGTACCATGATACACTCTACCCGTATCCCATTATGGACACATAGACACACACCCATTACTACTATAACATCAATAGGCACAATATACATAGAATCAAACTCTAGGTGTCTCAAATTTGGAGTTTTCCCAAATGGCACAAAACTCAACGTAACCATCACAATAGGCCTCATAAGAACCTAGTTCTTCTTCCTATGGGTAGTCCTTAGCCATAGGAGGTCCCTAGGGGTTTATTTTATCATTTAAAACTAAAATGACCAGAGGAACAAAAGTTTTACCTATTGGAAGATGGATTCTCAATATAATGCACCAAGAGGACACAAGGAGATAAATGGACACCTCCTTTAAGCAAGCTCTACACCAAAGCTTTTCTTTGCTCCTCCAAGCTCCTTAGATTGGGTTGGGAATGTAGAAAAAAAGGTATTTACCTATTATAGGGATGGTGTGAATTTGATTCTTTTTTCTTGTTTTTTTTAAATGATAGTGGATTTGGTAGGGAAGGGATTAGGGTTTGCTTCTAAATTTGGGAATAAAATGATTAGAAAAGTAATTGAAGGTTATTCATGAATAAATAGGCTTATATAGCCTCCTATAGGGTTGTAGTTAGGTTAAGGAATATTTGAATTGACACAAAGGCCCCTCTCATTCTCTCATGAATATGATCAACTAATCTTATAGAAGGAATATTCTATTCATGAGTCTAAATAGGTTTAATAGACTTAATCTAGTCATGACTAACTAATGACTCAAGTCAAATAGTCTAAACTCAATAACTAACTCATTCTCCTAAACTAATGAGTCAAACTATGACTAAATAATTAATTGAATCAATAGATCAAGTCAGGTCTAGTTAGGTCCACTAGTGTCAAGTCTAATTAAATAATCTAATCCACTAATCAATAATAATACTATTTACAATATATATATATATATATATATATATATATATATATATATATATATATATATATATATATATATATATATATATATATATATATATATATATATATATATATATATATATCATACACATTATATATTAAACAAAATATAAACACAATATTTGTAATAATACAAAAATATAAAAATATCCATATTCTAGAAATATGGTAGTTACACATATTATATTCTCTATAGTATGTCACTATTCTTAGAGTATCCACTTGATGCGTTACTTTTCCCGTACTTGTTGTATTTCCTATGTTGTTTCACATCTTCTCCATGTATGTTTACTTATTGTTACTTAGTAGCATGTCCTTATTGTATCTTGTTACGTCCCACTAAGGACCTGGATATGTTCTCCAGATTTGGCAGACGAGCAGTACTCGCAAATTTACGTACCAGCACAAGATAGTAGTACAACAACAGTTAATGGCCTTGCAATTGCTTAGTTATTTCTTAGCATGGACTTAGTTTTATTTTCTTATCCTTTATTTTACGTCTACTAATAGTGGATTTGTCTCCATCGAACGTCTTTTAAATTCTTGATAAACTTGAACCTTCCGTATTTACATTCATCATTATATATTGATTTAGTTGATATTTATTTGTTGTAGATGATATATAGATTGCTTGTGGAGATTTAGTTATACCTTTTACTTATGATATTTATATACTACTTGTGAGCTAGACTTAATATACAGCTTAAGTATATATTCTTAGGTTCCATATATTGGAGTAGCCTACGTATACATACTGTTGGCATAATTGTGTATCCTAGTCATACGTATTTTGGGACTGTGACGTGCCATATTTATGTGGTGGCCCATGCAGGTCAGTTAGCCATTTCAGTTACGTTATTGTACCGAGCGGGACTGCAAATAGGATTAGAGTTAGAATCCCATCCACATGCCTTGACATGTTCTTGACCTCTATATTGACTTCAAATTGACTTTCTTGACATGCATCTTGTCTTGATTTTTGTTCAATGCTAACGGTTTATTTTGTATGTAGTAATATAGTTTCACAGAATGAACACGCGACTCCCATGGACACATCTAAAGAGATTATCGACGTAGACTAGGGCATTGTTTGTGTTATGGCTTCGATCAGCACCAGATCCAAAATTATCCCGAAAGACGCACTGATGGACCACTACCACCAACTCAACTAGTAGCATAAGGAGGATATCCACGAGGACTGCTACCCGACCAGGCAACACAGATTGCCCAAGTTAGACAATAGACTGGAGCACCGCGACAAGGACAAGCCTTTGCTTGACTATTGAGGATATGCTAGCACCGCAAGGAGCAACTTATGGTAACATATCATAGTTTTATGATAGGCATAATGCGTAGAATAATAAATTTATAATTAGCTTGTTAGTTTCTTTAATAGGAGATATCGTAGGATCATAGAATACCCTTTAAATAAGCACAACTATAGTAGCATACCTATTATTTTTTATTGTTCGTTCTTTTAGATTTCGAGGACAAAATCCTTCTAAGGTGGGTAGATTGTGAGCACCCTGATTTTTATAGGATTATTTTGGTAATTAATATTTATTTTTATTTTTATTATTTTATTTTATTTAATTTAAATATTTATTTGGCAATTTATTGAACTTTGGAAACCCATCACCATGGCCTTGAGATCTTGAGCAATGCATTAGTCCTTACCTTCTAACCAACTTTGCATACTAGACTTAGACAAACCAAACTAGGCCCATGAAATGATTTCACTCATAAATTCTCATTTCCATGCTTCGTTTTTGTCGCACAACATTCGTGGCTCAAACATGAGAAATTTGCACATTTAGCACCTTTGTCGTTGCGTACGACTTTAATGCGCAACACCAATCCATTTCTTACAACCAACTTGATAACCTAGAGATTAACTAGACCTACTACGTGCATATTAATGGTGTCACATTTATATAAGTCTCCGCGGCTCCATAAACCTTGCATGGTTCAAATCCTAGTTTTAAATCCTAATTTTCCATTTTAGGAAACTGCATCTTTGCATATCTTTTGTGCACATTAATTAAATTAAATAAATATTTATATAATGAGCCCAATGATCATTAGATGCTAAGCAAGTCATAATGGACCCTCAAACACACTTCCCTATTGGGCCAAATAAAACTCTAAACAACCAATACACAAAGCCCACACAAACTAGTATATATATAAGCAACCCTCTCCTCTACCAAGCCATAGCCGCCCCCTCCTCTTCCTTGGCCGACCACGGCAGCTCCCTCTTCTCTTCCTTGTCCGACCACGGCAGCTCCCCCTCCCCTTTTAACATCTTATCTTCCTCCTCTTCCTCTCCCATACCCCCTACAAACCCCCACAAGCCCCAAGGTCGGCCTCCACCCGAACAACCCCCTAGCAGTCCGCCATTTGCAACAGTAGTTTGATGCTATAAATATCAGGAAAGACCCCTCTAAAACCCTATTTTCTTTATCCTTATAAAGTCCCCTAGCGCTTCCATCAAGTTCTGCGAAGTTTGGAGTTCGTTTGGTACTCCGAAAGGCCTGTGTCGCGAAGAATGTTCCTGTCGTAATCGCATTCGTGTAAGTTTTCTACCTTCGGCCATTTTCCTATTTTTCCATAATAAAATCTTGTGTAAATCCATGTGAATAATAGATGATGATTAAAAATATTCTCATGCATGATAAACCTATAATTTTATGTGCAAAACTACCCCAAGTTGATGTACAACCGAGTTACGAGCACGTTGCACCGTGGGTGATTTTAGTTCAATAATTTTTGCCATATTTTATATATAAAATATAATTCCAAAAAATAATATATTTATATTTTAGAATATAAATATGATAATTTTATATTAAATTAGGTTTTGATGCAAGTTGGATAGTTGTATGCATAAAGTAGTTGTAAAGTTACAAAGATACCTAGTCGAAGTGCAGAGAGACACCTTTGTATGCATTAATGAGGTGTTAGTTGTTTTTAGTTATTTATAAATATTTTTAGAATATTAAAACTATTTTATTTTAGTATAATATAATTTTAAGATACTTGTTAGAGAGGTTCCATGCATGTATAGGTAGGATTAGAAGAAAGTATATAAAAGAAAGTACAAATTAAATAACGCACTTATAATACTTTGGAACCAAATAATAAAGGTAATCCATATAATTTTAAATATTAATTTTTGTGTTTGTATATGTGTTATTGATTAGGCCTTGGATTAAGACTTGAGAGCAACTTCGGAACCGCAGGCAAGATACCTTGTTCACTTCGTAAAGTTTATATTACTTGCATTTATTTCGGTTGTTTCTTTATTTTCATGTATGCATGCATGTTTCTCTTGATTCCTATTTCTTGTATATGTGTTCATTCTATTATTTGTGTTGCTGCCACTTGCGTGTCACCTAGGTACTTGTATTCCGTACTTGACTTACCTTGACAAACTTGACTCCATAGATCCCTTAGGAGATAGTATCATATTAGGAGTTGGCTATTACCCCTCGACTGTTTGCGCCTCACCAGGCTGCGGTAAAGACGTGTTTTAGGACTGTTAGTGCCTCACCGAACTGCGGTTACATTACATAATTTATTTTGTTTATAGCCATGACTCATATTATATTCTCTATGACATGTCACTATTCTTAGAGTATCCACTTGATGCGTTACTTTTTCCATACTTGTTGTATTTCATGTGTTGTTTCACATCTTCTCCATATATGTTTACTTATTATTACTTAGTATCATGTTCTTCATGTATCTTGTTACGTCCCACTGAGGACCTGGATTTGTTCTTCGAATTTGGCAGACGAGTAGTACCTGCAGATTTACGGACCGACACCAGATAGTAGTACGACAACAGTTGATGGCCTTGCAATTGTTTAGTTATTTCTTAGCATAGACTTAGTTTTATTTCCTTATCCTTTATTTTACGTCAACTAGTAGTAAATTTGTCTCTACCGGACGTCTTTTAAATTCTTGATGAACTTGAACCTTCTTTATTTATATTCATTATTATCTATTGATTTACTTGATATTTATTTGCCATGAATGAGATATAGATTGTCTATGGAGATTTAGTTATACCTTTGACTTGTGATATTTATATACCACTTGTGAGCTAGACTTCATATACAGCTTAAGTATGTATTCTTAGGTTCCATATATTGAAGTAGCCTACGTATACATACCGTTGACGTAGTTGTGTATCCTAGTACTATATATTTTGGGATTGGGGCATAACAGAAATAGATCCAGATCCAGTAGTTGATCGATTCAAAAGCCCTTACCTTAGACTTTAAGGACAAGATGGTCGCTGCAAACATGGTATCCCTCCAATTTTATGACTTTTGAGTGACAAAGGCCCAAGATGGTGTTGTCCTAATCCCAAGGGCAACGATGTAGGTCGTCAACGTCCCTCTAGATTGTAACCAAACAACCAGGCTGGCACCCCTTACTATATCGCAAGACGAAGTCATATGGGTTCACCCAGACATCGTCCAAGACTTGACGCAGCAAGCAGTGCCTTCCACCGCCAAGTCTAAAGGAAAGAGGCCCAAATCCTATCACATGGTCTCTCTCTCGACCGATGAAGCCCTCGTAGGGGTGACTAGGTCGGGACAAACATACTTGCATAACTACGATCCGATTCCCGAGGACAGTGTGCCTCCAGCTGCCACACCTATTGCTCTAGTAGCATCTGAAGTAGCTCTGTCCTAGCCTCCTGCGACGGATAAAAAAATAGAAAGAGCTTCACTTCTACAAACCTCTAAGAAAGGAGGCAACTCAGGGGTTGGAAAGGCCCTATAACTTTGATATATTGGCACAACTAGCCAATACTCTAGCAAAGTTGTCCCTCTTCGAGCTCCTTCGTCTCTCCAAAGAGACCCGTACTACTCTGAGTGAGGGATTACAGAACACTGACTCCTACTTGGCCCTAGTCAAGCCCCCGACAGAGAATTCCACTGCATGTCCCCATTGTAACAATGTGATGGAGACAATCCCGAATATCATATTCTCTCAACAAGATATGCTGCTAAAAACAACAGGCATGATAAACCTTTGTATTATACAGGGTATATCAGGGCCATCAAGGTGGACCAGATGCACATCAATCTGGTCTTATCTCTCAGTATCATCCTACAGAGTCTACTCCAGACCTTGAGAATTTTGATGCACCGGTTGGCAGCTAGGAACACCACTATCAGTGGTTTCAATACCGGAAGGAGCTACCCTATGGAAAAGATTTGCCTGAAATGTCAGATAGGTGACCTGCGAACAGAGGTTACTTGCTACGTCATAGACGTAGATGTATTCTACAACGTCTTGCTAGGTGTCTGTAGATACATTAACATATGATCGTGCCATCAACTCTCCACCAATATTTGAAGTATGTTGACAGCGACGACGTTGTCAGGACGGAGTTCGCTGATGTTGATCCTTTCAAAGGAGTTAAAGCATACTACTCTGAATTGATCTTGTACAAGAAAATCCACCAAGACGAAGGAGATAGTGACGCCGATGATGAAGCGGAAGCAGATACATCTCCAAACAAACCATTAAGGGGCCATCTCAAAGGATACCCCACCCACACGTCTGCTCCCCTCATGGTTAAGCTTCCTAGAAGGGCTCATGAACCCTTGGTGGTCAATCTCCGAAGGCAGGGACGATCGCCAAGAGAAGATCCTCCTGCTGTAAAAATCCTAGAGCCTCTGGTCATCAAACTACGCAAGAAAGCTCCAGGACCACCGCCGGTGTTGGTGGCAGACACCAAAGAAGATAAACTGGAAGAGTATGTCATGGCCTGCACTGATGTACCTTCCTACGATGATATAATTCCACAAGAAAAGATACCGTATTTTCTCAATAAAGGGCTATATTTGAATTATTCTATTGTGGCACATTGGAATGCTATATATTCCTTAAAATATAGTTTAAGTCTACAACTATACACACATGTAACTACCGCTTACACAGTAGACCGAATCCTCCCTTGCCAAGACACTTACTTCATAATTTTGACAAAAAAAGGGTTTTGAATCCATCATCTTCGAGAAGGTAGAAGGTCACAAAGAATTTATCGTAGAAGAAATAGAACCCGAGAGCGATAGAATACAACTTTACCGCTACAGCACACAACCCAAGCGCATTGTCTAAAAGATGAGATATGACTTGAAGTACGACAAAGGCCTAAACTATGGTAAAAGATGACGTCTACCTCTGTGTCACTTCATGTCATGACCCGCACCCAGTATAGGGGCACGAGTACATGGGTACGTCCAGCCTATGCCACAACATCGATGGTAGAACATTGTCTCGGTCTTCTAAACTATCTAACATCTCACACTATATATATATATATATATATATATATAATATCTGTCATGCCATCTCAACTCAAAATAGAGGAGCAATATGATGATATAATAAAGGGTAGTCATTACTCAATCACATATAAAAACTAAAGGAAGATTTAAGCACGATATGGAATAAAAAAAAATACAAGTCTCAATACATCACAGGTCCAACTCAATATCTAAACATAACTCAAGATCTCAAAATAATAATACAATCCATAGTCTAACTAGAAACAACTACTACAAGATATGAAAATCTAAATGGCCTCAGTATCTGGCACTACATCCTCGGGTGATAATCCATATGTTAGCCCGTAGTAAGTGGGACACATCCTCACTAACCAGTCATCTGAAAAATATATCCAGTCAGGATTGGAGCAAAGTACAACCCAATAGCAGTTCCAATTAATTGATAATGACTATAAACAGAAATAGAGAATATAATACAAGACGAGAAATAATGAACAATATCATACTATGGTAGAAGAAACAGGTAAACAAGAGCAATATGGTATATACTGATCATAATAAAATAGAACAAGACAATAAAATATAATATGGTGAAGAACTATAATTATACTAAGTGTTTGAAATACTAGTTAGATATGTGATCGGCTTGGGTTGAACATTGTTTACTTAAACCTTGAATAAATATTGTCTACTTAAACATTGAACATTGTCTAGGATTTGATCACATATCAAGCTAACACTTTCCCTTTCCCCGACTAGTACAATGGATCCAACCATGACAAGTTACGATGCAAGATACTCAAGGCATTGTAAACATTAAACATTAAACATTGAACATTGTCTAATATTAAACATTGTCTATTAACCATATGAGAACACGAGGAACAATAAAACAATAAATAATATCCCATGACTGATCCATGGGTATACTAGTCCGTATACTAATGTGTCAAGAGTCATGTAAAATATTTCTAAATACTTGTATTATAGTAATTATAAAATAATATAAACTATTAAAGAATATACTCGCATGTGGTCCAGAGCAATGAATGTCAAACTGTGTCCGAACTGGTGTCACACAGACCTATATATGGAATATCATGTCAAGGGAATGTAAAGAATGATAAATAAGCCATAAATGCACTAAGTATGATGTTCTAGGTCGAGACTAGATCATAACGCCATTTCTAAGTCAAAATAATCAAATAGGTTAACTCTAGGTCAAACCAGTCAAACTTGGTAAAACTAGCTATTTCTAGGTTGTATGAGTCCATATCTAGGATATTGGGTCCATACACTATGTAACTAGGCTATACTAGCTATGTTAGGATACTAGGATACCAACATTATACCGTATCATAAGATACGTAAATTATTAGATATGAAAATATAAATATATATATATATATATATATATATATATATATATATATATATATATATATATATATATATATATATATATATATATATATATATATATATATATATAAGATGAAAATATATAGTACCCCTAGCTAAACTAATGCTAAGTGGATAACTTGGCTTTGAGCCAAATATAGTATCACACCACCTACACACCCCTCTTGATACACAAACCCAATACCTTAACATTACCTTGGTATCACAAGGTAATCCAATATCTAACATATATAACTAGCTACCCATACATACCTCACTATACACTAATATTTATTTAAACTCATACCTATACTATACCAACTAACATATATATATATATATATATATATATATATATATATATATATATATATATATATATATATATATATATATATATATATATACACCAATTAACTAATTAACTTATATAATACTAACATACTATTTAATACTAAAATTAATACCTATAACTAACATAACTAGCATACCCATTGGATATTCAATACCCATACCCAAGATACCTCAACTCTCATTACCTTGGTATAACTCAAGGTAATCTAGAAATAATACTAACTAATGCTAACTAGTGCTTATATATATATATATATATATATATATATATATATATATATATATATAACTTACTAACTTACTAACTTATCAATATATATACTAACTTATCAATATAACTAACTAACTTATCAATATATACACTAACTTATCAATATAACTAACTTATCATTAAGCATTGCTTGCTGCTTATCGCTGCTGCTGCTGCTTATCGCTGCTGTTGCTGCAGCTTATCGCTGCTTGCTGTTGCTGCTTACTGCTTCTGCTTTCTTCTGCTTCTGCTTTCTGTTGTAGCTGCTACAGCTTATTGCTGCTTCTGTCGCTGCTTCTGCTGAAGCTTCTAGCTGTTGCTGCTTCTTATTTGCTACTGCTTATCGCTGTTTTTTGCTACTTTTTACTACTTTTGCACTGCTTCTCACTGCTTATCACTGCTTTTTGCTGCTTTTTACTGCTTTGCACTGCTTCTCACTGCTTATGCTCCCCCTAGCTCATATGCACACATACACATACACTCACTCACATATATCTATATACATACACTCACTTATACACACACACACACACACACACACACACACACACACACACATACATACATATATATATATATATATATATATATATATATATATATATATATATATATATATATATATATATATATATATAACAACTATAATTACAATACTCTAATAGTTATAACCAAGGTAGATTGAATTGGAATGCAAAGTATCAAACATGTGGAGTACACCGTATCCGTATCACAGTCAATCTATGATATGCTTGCGATACGGCTCCACCACACCACCAAACGTATCCCGAAGGACACAAGCAAGTCTAGAATCACAATTAGAAGCAACACAAGATATTAGCCAGTCATCTACGTGCCCGTGTCAAAATATGACATGCTCAAACCCCCCGTGTCGAAAAAAAATCCTAAAATCAACCCATATCGCCAAATTATTATGATACGGCCTACACGTATCCAATTATGGACACGTACCTAGTCTCACACAATCAAACACATGTCAATTTAGTCTAATTGGCCTATTGACAAACATATGATGTGTCAATCTCAGATTTTTCCCAAAATTGACACAAAATACCACATAAAACTCACAATACATAGCCAAATAGCCTAGAACTTGTTCCTATAGATAGTCCTATGCCATGGGTTCATTCCTAATGGTCAAATGCATGATTAAGAAGTTATAATGAGAGAAAAATTTCAAAAATTACCAATTGGAAGATGGATTCCCAATAAAAATATAATTAGACACGATTTGGACACAATCTCTTCACAAATGCTCTTCCTCCTTGCTTATCTAAGCTCCAATGCTCCTTGAGTGATGAGGATGAGGGGGAATGGAATGAATTTGGAAAGAAATAATGGAGGAATTGTGTATAAAATCAATAGAGAAAAAATAAAAAAGTGGGGATCTAGAATTTGAGATGTAGAATGAATGAGCAAATGAGAGAAGAGAGAGAAAGAGAGGCCTATATGTGGCCGGCCCCAAGTTCCCCCCTCTCCAAGCAATATTCAATGACCACTATGCCCCTACATGCTAACATGAGAAATAATTAAGAAAGGGTATTTTTGGAAGTCTCTAACTAATTGCAATTAAACTAATTCTCCTTAATTAATTAGTGGGAATGGGTTCATTGGGCCTAGTCCATGTTGGCTCACTATTTGTCATGACAAGTCTAATTTAGGTCCACTAATGTCAAGTCAAATTAAATAGGCTAACCCACTAACTAAATTAAATGCTACAAGCCTCTAATTAAATATAGCACTCCAATAATTAAATAATTAATACAAGCATCAAATAAATATATATGGCCCACTAGTATTAATATTATATTCCTAAAATTAAATAACTAGGTCAAATTATCAAATTATTCCTAGTCGAAAAAGGGTGACACTTCGCTCTTGTAGGCAAGCCTGAGGCCTACTACCAACGGACCGGTCATAATTTGGGGTACGTAACACCGCCAACAATTTTCGAGGGCTCAAAAAAGAGGACGAGTTACAATCTCACTCTTCGCAGTCTTCTGCTTGGGACTCCGACACAAGTATCGAGGATTTGCTCAAATAAACACTGTCCATCAACATGATGTCAACTCACCCAGAGGAAAATGACGACCAACCATCTGAGCTCTTTGAGGTAGAACTATGGGCCCAGCGCCTAGACTCTCAGTAGGAGCTATGTTTCGAACAATGAGAACCTTCCACTGAAGACGAAGTCATGCAAGTCGACTTGGACGATGAGTCCTCCCCCAAACCCATCTTCATTAGCAAGAGTCTGTCCGATAAAAGTCATGAATCCCTAATTCAGCTTGTAAGGGAATACATTAATGTCTTAGCATGGAGCTACGAGGATATGCCGGGTTTGGACCCTCAGATCGCAGTGCACAAGCTCAATATTTAGCCAAATGCTAAACCAGTGAAGCAACAACAACGACGATTCCATCCAAACATCATGGATGCCATCAAAGCCGAAGTAAATAAGCTAATAGAAAATGACTTCATTCGTGAGGAGCATTATCCATATTGGATAGCCAACATCGTTCCTGTCATCAAAAAGAATGGTAAGATCCGAGTCTGCATAGACTTCCGTGATTTAAACACGGCTTGCCCAAAGGACGAATTTTCCCTTCCGATCACATATATAATGATCGACAACAATTGTGGTTTTGAGCGTATGTCCTTCATGGACGGGTTCTCGGACTAGAATTAGATCAAGATGTTCCCAGATGACGAGAAGCACACGTTGTTCCTAACGCCAATAGGGGTGTACTGTTACACAGTGATGCTCTTCAGTCTGAAGAATGCAGGTGCAATATACAAGTGAGCTATGAGCACCATATTTTGCGAACATCTGCGCAAGATAGTTATGTTGATGACATCGTTGTCAAGAGCCATTTTTAGGATGACCACCTCCATGACCTGAAGACAATGTTCGACTTAATGCGAGCGCACCAACTCAAAATGAATCCACTAAGTCTTTCCAGGAAGTCTCCAACGACAAGTTCTTAGATTTTATCATAACTTCAAAGGGTATTTACATAGACCCTAAGAAGACAAAGGCTATCCTTGAGATAAACCCGCCAAAGAATCATGTGGAGCTTCATGGCCTCCAAGGAAGACTGACGTATATCCGGAGGTTCATATCAAACCTCTCCAGCCGGTGCCAACCATTTACCTAGCTAATGAAGAAGTGAGTGTAAAACCCCTAATTCTGAAAATCATATTAAATTATTTATTTTATAATAGTTATGAGCTAAATAGAGAGAATAAATTTTATTAGATTTTATTTTAAGGTGTTTGAGCATTTAGAAGATTTATGGAGCCTTTATAAATTTTTTCTAATTTATTTCAGGTACGAGACCCTTTGGACAGTTGCTAGCTCAACCTTATACACCAATATAATTCTTAGAATTTTTTGGTAATAGATATGTGTGTGTATATATAGATATGATTCCTATTGGATATAAAACCACAACTCATAAACCCACTACCCGCTTGCACCCGAACTCGCGTAGAAAATATCAACAGCAGTAGCAAAAGCCAACTTTGCTCCCTATTACGCGCGTGTGAGAAAAAATATCAACAGCAACACCACCGCCTCATTCCACCGCCTCTCTACCTAATATCACTAAATTCTCCTCAACCGCAACCAAAACCAATGAGAAGAAAGAAACAGCAGCAGCCTCCACCGCCTCTTATCCCTATACATTATAACTCTTCCAAACCCTAACCCACTTCTTCTTACACAAAACATAAACACAGTTTTGGACATGCAGTATACAAATTTCTTGCCCGACAAGTATACCTTGCCTTGTTATACTGTTTAAATTCTGTAATTATTATTTGCATGTTTATATTATATATCTGTGCGCGTCCGAGAAAGACTCGGGTGCAGTCAACGAAGGCATTGACGTTAGGACTTGTGTCTGACTTAGTGTTTAATAGACCCACCTAAAGTTGTGGAGTTCTTGATATGACTCCCCAGGCCTTGACACGTATGATTACACGTCACAGAGTGAGTTCATATAGGGACGCGTGCCTCATACTCGACTGGCCATCAGTGTGAGCAACACGTGTAACGATATTTAGCTTAGTTATTTATTTCTATAGAGACAAGCATCATAGTACGAGATGTCCACGTCGTGTTCACGACTTGTATATCTATATTGGGCGGGGGAGGACTACTAGCAGGCGTATGGGACACCCACTCCCTCTATACAGATACCGTACTCGACGGAGTGATACGAACGTATATATATTGCAGATACCACGCTCTTTAGAGTGTTGGACGTCACTTATTATTTTTGCAGATACCACACTCTATTGAACATTGGACGTTATTATACAGATACCATGCTCCTCGGAGATGGACATTATCATGCGTCCAAGTATTATGGGGCATATATATCATATACTAGCCAGTCACGACGATTGGTGAATTACGTCAACATATGTCTAGCCTAAACTTTTCCTGCACACTAAGCTGTCCTCAAATTGCATTCACTTAGATGGTTAGCACACCCTTTTATTTATTCAGTATTTACTTTATGGCATGCTTCTATGTATCTTGTTATGTCCCTCTGAGGACCTGGTCCCTTTCCAGATATGGACGAGCAGGAGTATCCACATGAGTATGGACCTGGACCGGACGCTACTTATTAGACTGAGGAGGTCTTACCCTCGGAGTATCTGTAATTTTATTATCGCTGTTTAGAGATCCATGTTGCTACTACATTATAGTCATTTTGTAGTGGATTTGTTTCCACCTGACTATCAGACTTGATACACATCTTGGATATTCAGTTATATTTCAGTTCTTTATTCCTACTTATTATTTGTGTTGTGGATGAGATCTAGATTGTGTGTGACTTGTTGTGACAGTATATTATCACTGGTGGATTAGATATTCATGTACAACGTACGTGTGTGTATGGTTTCCAGATATTGGAGTTCATATACATACGGCTGGGCGTGTTACGTATTCCTAGTCCTACGTATTTTGGGACTGGGGCATGACATATTTTTAGTGGTGGCCGATGCAGGTCAAGAATATATTGTCTCAGTTACAAAACTGTACCGAACAAGCCTGCATATAGGAATAGAGTATAAGGATCTCATCCATGCTTGACTGAAACCTCATTCTTCCTTTCAACCATCCTATGTTTGAAGCCAAGTTTTACGCCAAAAACCCTTTACCCTGTGACCAGACCCATTACCCTTGTTAGCATAAAAGCCAAGTGACTGTTGTTGGCATAAAAGCCAAAAGATTCCCTAGTTGGCGAAAAAAGGCCAAACTATGAAGAAAATTGCCTCATTTACGCTGCGATTTTGACAACTGCCTCCCACGCTCCCTTAGACTTCTAAATCTGCGTATGACACGTCATACAAGCCATGTAGAAAACTACCCCAGCGTAACTTGATAGTAGATAACTAGCATATAGTAGCCTGATTAGGCGTAAAAAGTAAGGATGGTGATATGAGCGTATTTGTTACAACCTTAGCTTTTCCCAGCCATGACAAAATCTTGTGCATTAAATGCAGAGATATACCTCGAGCCCTGTGCAAGAAATAGCTTTTGACTTGGCATCCGATTTTGTCTTATCTTGAGCGTAAAAACTCATTTATGTCTTGAGCGTAAAAACTCATTTTGGACTTGAGCGTAAAATCTCATTTCTATCAAAGAAGAATATGCAGCGTATTCAGAAGACTCCACTCTCTTCCTTTCGGATGCGTAAAAACAACTTGTATCCAATATGTTACTAAACGACAACCTGGGTCTCTGTGCTAAATCATCATCACAGCCACTCTCTCGATCATCGTGCAAGTACTTTTGTCAGACGTTAAGTTCACTGATTTGTCTGACAAATTTCTCCGAGAAAATATAATGAATTCCTTGTACAACTTTACGCTGCAACAAATGCTAGACTTTTATGCGCAGATTTTAGGCAAACCTTTTACGCGAGCTTTACGCAAACAAATTTTACGCAGACTTTTACGTGCAGACTTTGCGCTGCATTAAAAACCACGTATATTAGACTTTACGCAAGAAGTGTAGCAAAGACTTTACGCAGCACCCTTTTTATACAAACCTTACGCACACAAAACTTTTACGCAGATTTTATGCGCAGCGATCCTTTACGCACAGAGATTTTTACGCAGACTCTACGCGAGTAGACATTACACAGGCATATTTGTACGCAGACTTTGCGCAACAAATCTTTTACGCACAGAATTTTTACGCAGACTTTACGCAGGAAGTATAGCAGACTTTTATGCGGTTAGCTTTGGATCCATATTTTATGCCGACAATTTTAAATCTCAGTTTTACGCGGATAGCTTCAAACCTTCACTTTACGCTAGATTATTGAAATCTCTACTTTACGCCAGACAGCTTGAAACTGTATTTTACGCCGACAGTCTTGAATCTCTATTTTACTCGGATAGTTCTGAAGCTTTACTTTACGCTTCTCTACTTTATGCAGATAATTCTGAAGCCCTACCTTATGCTTCTCTGCTTTATGCGGACCACTATGAAGCTTCACTTTACGCCAAACTTTCTTGAATCTCTGTTTTACACGAACAACCTAGCAACCTGCTTTACGCGAACAACTTTTGAAGCCCTGTTTTACGCAGGGAGGGACTTTATGTATGTTGGGGGTTTTGACTGTAAAATACGCGAACAATTCCCCAACATAATTCATACTTCTACATTCTTTTTAAATAATTGCATCCTGCTTGATTTATGTGCTTTTCTAATAATTCCTTGAGTATAGCCCCTGCTAGAATATAGGAATCCCTGTTGATGGGATGATACTTAGGATAACATTCCTATTAAGAATACAACTAGGGCATTGATACATCACTAAGTTTAGGATACTTTATGAACCCTAGCCTTCCTTATTTACCTAATAAACCCTAGCATTACTTACCTATAGATTAATTTACCATTATCTCTTGATGTATTTATGTATGACTTGAGAATAGTATAAATACTCCTAGTATTAGTTTGAAATTTAACCATAGTGTTTGACCCTAGTATGGAGAACCAATAGAAATCCAAAGGTAAATATTAGGATTAATCTAGCTTTTCATAGTAAGATAGTACTAGAGAGCTACAACTTTAGCTTCTTGTCTTGATATTAGCAGAACAGTGTCTTAGGAAGCCAAGAGGAATGGATAGAATATTCCCTTGGTCATACCTTGAACATAGAGATTAGCAACCACCTTCCCTCAAGAAACTATGACATTATCTAGAGACCTTCTATTTAAATTCACATCTTGTTCCTCTGAACCCTTAGCGCTCGCTTTTTGCGATGACTAATTATGTTCCTCTATTCTTCATCCTTCAAATCGTGCCAGTCGACACCTCTAGTTATAGACCAAGTAATTTTATCTTATGTTAAGTATATATAGTTTGCTGGGATTATAGTTGTAATTTTGAACTTTGAAATTAGGTGCTTGGTAGCTAGAGCTTGATAGTTTGAGTTGTCCCTTTAGATTGTGATATGATTATTCTTAGTTTAAATCATGTAACTTGTACCACACCTCGATATAGGCTATATTCCTTTTCCCTTGAAGGCTAGTAACTCTTCCATTCTTACTATTGACACATGTATTCTATGAACACTATGATTAAGATTTAAAATGACCATTACCTATATAAGGCAATAAGAGACCTTAATGAGTACCAAGATCTTTTCCTCATGTACCCTAATAAAAATTCTACTTTATTTACCAGGACCAGGTTATTTTGTAGGATCTCCTTTAAGGCAGTTACAATATTAGTTTATTATTTTAATTTGGGTAGTATGCCTCACAACCTAGTAATACCTAGTCCTCTTGACTCATTATTGTAGCATAACTGAATGACATTAACTATATGCTAGCATAAGACGATAGTGTTTATTAAGACTGTAAAACTTAGAAGGCCATACCCCTATTTGGTCAACTAGCGACTTAGACAAGGAGTTAGAATAACAACTGAAGAGATTGTAGAGTCTTGTTTTTTTTGTGAATTTGAATTATTTTGAAAAATTCTCTCATCATAATCTAGCGTACTTATATTTGTTGTACAACCTTGACTTATGCTGCTATTATAGCCTGGTTTTTTTAAGCTTATTCTTTATCAAGCTTGTTCATGATATATGTATTATTGGAGTACTACACTAATACATTTTAGAATCAGTATATTACGGTCTGATCAACAATAGTACGTTTGGTTCGCCCTTTGCATAACTACTTTACGTGGATTGAGATATATAGTGATTAGTAGACGAATGTACTTGCCCTCTAGATATGTCTGAGCATATCATATCAGTTACATAACTGTACTGATATGGGCATGAATAAGAATTTCTAAATTAGGATTTCAATTCACAACTGCCTTAACAGTTCCCATTGAATTTATTAAAACACCTTGATCCCCACATTTCTAACTATTACCTACTCCTTGAACTCTTGATTATTGTTTTCCATCTTCCCTTATTTCGGAAAGATGAAATCTCGTGCTTGGTATAAGCACGAAAAGTGTATTGTTTATGTAGCAATTTATGTTTGTTTCTTAGGAAATTACCAAACTCTATTATTAGATTGGATTTCAGTTTAAAACTGTGCTACCTTTAGAATGACCTTTCACTACCTACCTACGTGTTATTTTATTACCTTCCTGATACCTGCATCACTATGGCAGCAGGAAATTTTTTGCCTCGTAACTTTGGTCAAGTTCAGAACTCAAGTATTTCGATGAAGAATGTATCATTTTGCTATCAGGGGTCTAAATAGATTTCACCTGGATGGACAATTGACTGACTCATGAATGGATAGCAACACCTATGACTGGGCTGACATGGAAGGATTAAGAATTCATATGGACCGACAAGTGTCAAGCCGCTTTCGAGAAATTGAAGAAGCGACTGACCACAGCACCAATATTAACTATTCCATTAAGATCAGGAAAAGGCTTGGGATACGTATTGATACAACATGGCAAGGTGATTACATATGCATCTAGACAGTTACGAGTGCATGAGAAGAATTATCCAATTCATGACTTAGAACTTGCAGCCGTTGTATTTGCTCTAAAAAGCTATGGAGATATTACTTATATGGGGAACGAGTGGAGATCTATGCAGACCACAAAAGCCTCAAGTACGTCTTCACGCAGAAGGAGTTAAATAGGAGGCAACGCCGACAGCTTGAATTGATAAAAGATTTTGAGTTAAAACTACATTATCACCCAGGCAAGGCTAACGTTGTAGCAAACGCGTTAAGCCAGAGGCTAGAGGGATTTGACAGGAGATGATAACAGAAAGCTCATAGTTCACTATATTCTATTCATCCTGGAAACACCAAGATGTATCATGACTTACGGCAGCACTTTCGATGGTATGAAATAAAGAGAGAGAGAGAGAGAGAGAGAGAGAGAGAGAGAGAGCTTTGTAGCTAAATGCCTGGTATGTCCACAAGTAAAAACGGAGCACCATAGAACAGCAGGATTATTGCAACCACTTCTGATTCTAGAGTAGAAGTGGGAGCACATCACCATGGACTTCGTCACGGGTTTTTCCCAAGAGTCCAAATGGAAGAGATGCAGGATGGGTAATAGTGGACCGACTCACCAAGTTAGCACATTTCTTACCTTTTAGAGTTGGCCAGTCTGCAGAAGCTTTAGCTGACTTATATATGAGGCAGATTGTAAGATTGCACGGTATACCGAAGCATGGCGCGCCAGGAGAAGTTATTTATGAACGCGAGGATGACATGCGCAAGCGTTTTCCAAACCTATTCGTAGACCAAGGTGGAAAATTACTTTGTTAATTTATACCTTATGCCATCCTTGACTCTCTACCGTAGCTTAGTTCTAATTTCGAGGACAAAATTTTTATAAGTTTGGTAGAATGTAAAACCCCTAATTCTGAAAACCGTATTAAATTATTTATTCTATAATAGTTATGAGCTAAATAGAGAGAATATATTTTATTAGATTTTATTTTATGGTGTTTGAGCATTTATAGGATTTATGGAGCCTTTATAAATGTTTTCTAATTTATTTCATGTAGGAGACTCATTGGACAGTTGCTAGCTCAACCGTATACACCAATATAATTCTTAGAATTTTCTGGGAATAGATATGTGTATATATATAGATATAATTCCTATTGGATATCAAACCACAACTCCTAAATCCACTACCCGCTTTCACCCGAACCCGCGTAGAAAATATCAACAGCAGTAGTATCCAAAGCCAACTTTGCTCCCTATTACGCGTGTGTGAGGAAAAATATCAGCAGGAATACCACCGCCTTATTCCATCACCTCTCTACCTATTATTACTAAACTCTCCTCAACCGCAACCAAAACCAATGAGAAGAAAGAAACGGCAGCAGCCTCCACCGCCTCTTATCCCTATATATTACAACTCTTCCAAACCCTAACCCACTTCTTCTTACACAAAACATAAACACAGTTTTGGACGTGCAGTATACAGATTTCTTGCCCGGCAAGTATACCTTGCCTTGTTATACTGTTTAAATTCTGTAATTATTATTTGCATGTTTATATTATATATCTGTGTGCGTCCGAGAGAGACTCGGGTGCAGTCAACGAAGGCGTTGATGTTAGGACTTGTGTCTGACTTAGTGTTTAGTAGACCCACCTAAAGTTATGGAGTTCTTGATATGACTTCCCAAGCTTTGACACGTATGATTACACGTCACAGAGTAAGTTCATGTAGGGATGCGTGCCTCATACTCGACTGGCCATCAGTATGAGCAACACGTATAACGGTATTTAGCTTAGTTGTTTATTTTTATAGAGACTTGAATCATAGTAGGAGATGTCCACGTCGTATTTACGACTTGTATATCTACATTGGGCGGGGAGGACTACTAGCAGGCGTATGGGACACCCACTCCCCCTATACAGATATGGCACTCGACGGAGTGATACGGACGTATATATATGGCAAATACCACATTCTTTAGAGTGTTGGACGTCACTTGTTATTTTTTGCAGACCACACTCTATAGAACATTGGACATTATTATACATATACCATGCTCCTCGGAGATGGACGTTATCATGCGCCCAAGTATTAGGGGGCATATGTGTCATATACTAGTACGACGATTGGTGAATTAAGTCAACATATGTCTAGCCTACACTTTCCCTACGCACTAAGATGTCCTCAAATTGCATTCACTTAGATGGTTAGTAAACCCTTTTATTTATTCAGTATTTACTTTATGGCATGCTTCTATGTATCTTGTTATGTCCTTCTGAGGACCTGGTCCCTTTTTAGATATGGATGAGCAGGAGTATCCACGAAAGTACGGACCTGGACCGGACGCTACTTATCAGACTGAGGAGGTCTTACCCTCGGAGTATCTGTGATTTTATTATTGTTGTTTAGAGATCCATGTTGCTACTTCAGTATAGTCGTTTTGTAGTGGATTTGTTTCCACCTGACTATCAGACTTAATACTCATCTTGGATATTCAGTTATATTTTAGTTCTTTATTCCTACTTATTATTTGTGTTGTGGATGAGATCTAGATTGTGTGTGACTTGTTGTGATAGTAAATTACCACTAGTGGATTAGATATTCATGTACAGCATGCGTATGTGTATGGTTTCCAGATATTGGAGTTCATATATATATACGGCTGAGCGTGTTACGTATTCCTAGTCCTACGTATTTTGGGACTGGAGCGTGACATATTTTTAGTGGTGGCCCATGCAGGTCAAGAATATATTGTCTCGGTTACGTAACTGTACCGAATAAGCCTGCGTATAGGAATAGAGTATAAGGATCTTATCCATGCTTGACTGAAACCTCATTCTTCCTTTCAACCATCCTATGTTTGAAGCCAAGTTTTACGCCAAAAACCCTTTTCCCTGTGACCAGACCCATTACCCTTATTAGCATAAAAGCCAAGTGACTGTTGTTGGCGTAAAAGCCAAAAGACTGCCTAGTTGGTGAAAAAAAGGCCAAACTATGAAGAAAATTGCCTCATTTACGTTGCGGTTATGACAACTGCCACCCATGCTCCCTTAGACTTCTAAATCTACGTATGACACGTCATACAAGCCAAGTAGAAAACTACCCCAGCGTAACTTGATAGTAGATAACTAGTATAGAGTAGCCTGATTAGGCGTAAAAAGTAAGGATGGTGATATGAGCGTATTTGTTACAACCTTAGCTTTTCCCAGCCATGACCAAATCTTGTGCATTAAATGCAGAGATATACCTCGAGCCCTGTGCAAGAAATAGCTTTTGACTTGGCGTCCGATTTTGTCTTATCTTGAGCGTAAAAACTCATTTCTGTCTTGAGCATAAAAACTCATTTCGGACTTGAGCGTAAAAGCTCATTTCTATCAAAGAAGAATATGCAGCGTATTCAGAAGACTCCACTTTCTTCCTTTTGGATGCATAAAAACAACTTGTATCCAATATGTCACTAAACGACAACCTGGGTCTCTGTGCTAAATCATCATCATAGCCACCCTCTCGATCATCGTGTAAGTACTTTTGTCAGACGTCAAGTTCACTGATTTGTCTGACAAATTTCTCCGAGGAAATATAAAGAATTTCTCGTACAACTTTACGCTACAACAAATGCTAGACTTTTACGCGTAGATTTTAGGCAAACCTTTTACGCGAGCTTTACGCAGACAAATTTTACGCAGACTTTTGCGCGCAGACTTTGTGCTGCATTAAAAACCACGTATGTTAGACTTTACGCAAGAAGTATAACAAAGACTTTACGCAGCACCCTTTTTACACAAACCTTACGCATACAGAACTTTTACGCAGGCATATTTTACGACGATAGGCAGAATTTTACGCAGATTTTACGCGCAGCGATCCTTTACGCGCAGAGATTTTTATGCAGACTCTACGCGAGTAGACATTACAAAGGCATATTTGTACGCAGACTTTGTGCAACAAATCTTTTACGCACAGACTTTTTACGCAGACTTTACACCGAAGTATAGCAGACTTTTATGCGGTTAGCTTTGGAGCCATATTTTATGCCGACAATTTTAAATCTCTGTTTTACGCGGATAGCTTCGAATCTTTACTTTACGCCAGATTGTTGAAATCTCTACTTTATGCCAGACAGCTTGAAACTGTGTTTTACGCCGACAGTCTTGAATCTCTATTTTACGCGGACAGTTCTGAAGCTTTACTTTACGCTTCTCTACTTTACGCAGATAATTCTGAAGCCCTACCTTACGCTTCTCTGCTTTATGCGGACCACTCTGAAGCTTCACTTTACGCCAAACTTCCTTGAATCTCTGTTTTACACGGACAACCTAACAACCTGCTTTACGCGAACAACTTTTGAAGCCCTATTTTACGCAGGGAGAGACTTCATGTATGTTGGGGGTTTTGACTGTAAAATACGCGGACAATTCTCCAGCATAATTCATGCTTCTACATTCTTTTTAAATAATTGCATCCTGCTTGATTTATGTGCTTTCCTAATAATTCCTTGAGTATAGCCCCTACTAGAATATAGGAATCCCTGTTGATGGGATGATACTTAGGATAAAATTCCTATTAAGAATACAACTAGGGCATTGACACATCACTAAGTTTAGGATACTTTATGAACCCTAGCCTTCCTTATTTACCTAATAAACCCTAGCATTACTTACCTATAGATTAATTTATTATTATCCCTTGATGTATTTATGTATG
Source organism: Iris macrosiphon (assembly GCA_036927795.1). NCBI lineage: Eukaryota > Viridiplantae > Streptophyta > Magnoliopsida > Asparagales > Iridaceae > Iris > Iris macrosiphon. Next base: position 70,505,028 of record JAYESA010000019.1, on the reverse strand, counting down.
ACTTGAGAATAGTATAAACACTCCTAGTATTAGTTTAAAATTTAACCATAGTGTTTGACCCTAGTATGGAGAACTAATAGAAATCCAAAGGTAAATATTAGGACTAATCTAGCTTTTCATAGTGAGATAGTACTAGAGAGCTACAACTTTAGCTTCTTGTCTTGATATTAGCAGAACAGTGTCTTAGGAAGCCAAGAGGAATGGATAGAATATTCTCTTGGTCATACCTCGAACATAGAGATTAGCAACCACCTTCCCTCAAGAAACCATGACATTATCTAGAGACCTTCTATTTAAATTCATATCTTGTTCCTCTGAACCCTTAGCGCTCGCTTTTTGCGATGACTAATTATGTTCTTCTATTCTTCATCCTTTAAATCCTGCCACTCGACACCTCTAGTTATAGACCAAGTAATTTTATCTTATGTTAAGGATATATAGTTTGCTGGGATTATAGTTGTAATTTTAAACTTTGAAATTAGGTGCTTGGTAGCTAGAGCTTGACAGTTTGAGTTGTCCCTTTAGATTGTGATCTGATTATTCTTAGTTTAAATCATGTAACTTGTACCATACCTCGATATAGGCTACATCCCTTTTCCTTTGAAGGCTAGTAACTCTTCCATTCTTACTATTGACACTTGTATTCTATGAACACTATGATTAAGATTTAAAATGACCATTCCCTGTATAAGGCAATAAGAGACCTTAATAAGTACCAAGATCTTTTCCTCGTGTACCCTATTAAGAATTCTACTTTATTTACCAGGACCAGGTTATTTTGTAGGATCTCCTTTAAGGCAGTTACAATATTAGTTTATTATTTTAAGTTGGGTAGTATGCCTCACAACCTAGTAACACCTAGTCCTCTTGACTCATTATTGTAGCATAACTGAATGACATTAACTATATTCTAGCATAAGACGATAGTGTTTATTAAGACTGTAGAACTTAGAAGGCCATACCCCTATTTGGTCAACTAGCGACTTAGACAAGGAGTTAGAATAACAACTGAAGAGATTGTAGAGTCTTTTTTTTTGTGAATTTGAATTATTTTGTAAAGTTCTCTAATCATAATCTAGCGTACTTATATTTGTTGTACAACATTGACTTACGCTGCTATTATAGCCTGGTTTTTTCAAGCTTATTCTTTATCAAGCTTGTTCATGATATATGTATTATTGGAGTACTACACTAATACATTTCAGAATCAGTGTATTACGGTCTGATCAACCATAGTACGTTTGGTTCGCCCATTGCATAACTACTTTACGTGGATTAAGATATATAGTGATTAGTAGACGAATGTACTTGCCCTCTAGATATGTCTGAGCATATCATATCAGTTACATAACTGTACTGATACGGGCATGAATAAGAATTTCTAAATTAGGATTTCAATCCACAACTGCCTTAACAGTTCCCATTGAATTTATTAAAACACCTTGATCCCCACATTTCTAATCTATTACCTACTCCTTGAACTCTTGATTATTGTTTTCCATCTTCCCTTATTTCGGAAAGATGAAATCTCGTACTTGGTATAAGCACGAAAAGTGTATTGTTTATGTAGCCATTTTTGTTTGTTTCTTGGGAAATTATCAAACTCTATTATTAGATTGGATTTTAGTTTAAAACTGTGCTACCTTTAGAATGACCTTTCACTACCTACCTACGTGTTATTTTATTACCTTCCTGATACCTGCATCACTATGGTAGTAGGAATTTTTTTGCCTCGTAACTTTGGTCAAGTTCAGAACTCGAGTGTTTCGATGAAGAATGTATCGTTTTGCTATCAGGGGTCTAAATGGATTTCACCTGGATGGACAATTGACTGACTCATGAATGGATAGCAATACCTATGACTAGGTTGACATGGAATGATTAAGAATTCATATGGACCGACAAGTGTCAAGCCGCTTTCGAGGAATTGAAGAAGCGACTGACCACAGCACCAATATTAACTATTCCATCAAGATCAGGAAAAGGCTTGGGATGCGTATTGATACAACATGGCAAGGTGATTACATATGCATCTAGACAGTTACGAGTGCATAAGAAGAATTATCCAACTCATGACTTAGAACGTGCACCGTTGTATTTGCTCTAAAAAGCTATGGAGACATTACTTATACGGGAAACGAGTGAAGATCTATGCATACCACAAAAGCCTCAAGTACGTCTTCACGCAGAAGGAGTTAAATAGGAGGCAACGCCGACAGCTTGAATTGATGAAAGATTTCAAGATAAAACTACATTATCACCCAGGTAAGGCTAACGTTGTAGCAAACGCGTTAAGCCAGAGGCTACAGGGATTTGACAGGAGCTGATAACAGAAAGCTCATAGTTCACTATATTCTATTCATCCTGGAAACACCAAGATGTATCATGACTTACGGCAGCACTTTCGATGGTATAAAATAATGAGAGAGAGAGAGAGAGAGAGAGAGAGAGAGAGCTTTGTAGCTAAATGCCTGGTATGTCCACAAGTAAAAACGGAGCACCATAGAACAGCAGGATTATTGCAACCACTTCTGATTCCAGAGTGGAAGTGGGAGCACATCACCATGGACTTCGCCACGGGTTTTTTCCAAGAGTCCAAATGGAAGAGATGCAGGATGGGTAATAGTGGACCGACTCACCAATTCAGCACATTTTTTATCTTTTAGTGTTGGTCAGTCTGTAGAAGCTTTAGCTGACTTATATATGAGGCAGATCGTAAGATTGCACGGTATACCGAATCATGGTGCGCTAGGAGACGTTATTTATGAATGCGAGGACGACATGCGCAAGCATTTTCTGAACCTATTCGTAGACCAAGGTGGGAAATTACTTTGTTAATTTATACCTTATGCCATCCTTGACTCTCTACCGTAGCTTAGTTTTAATTTCGAGGACGAAATTTTTATAAGTTGGATAGAATGTAAAACCCATAATTCTGAAAACCGTATTAAATTATTTATTTTATAATAATTTTGAGCTAAATAGAGAGAATAGATTTTATTAGATTTTATTTTAAGGTGATTGAGCATTTAGAGGATTTATGGAGCCTTTATAAATTTTTCCTAATTTATTTCATGTAGGAGACCCTTTGGACAGTTGCTAGCTCAACCGTATACACCAATATAATTCTTAGAATTTTCTGGGAATAGATATGTGTATATATATATGGATATGATTTCTATTGGATATCAAACCACAACTCCTAAACCCACTACCCACTTGCACCTGAACCCGCGTAGAAAATATCAACAGCAACAATAACAAAAGCCCATTTTGCTCTCTATTACGCGCATGTGACAAAAAATATCAGCAGCAACACCACCGCCTCATTCCACCACCTCTCTACCTATTATTACTAAACTCTCCTCAACCGCAACCAAAACCAATGAGAAGAAAGAAACAGCAGCAGCCTCCACCGCCTCTTATCCCTATATATTACAACTCTTCCAAACCCTAACCCACTTCTTCATACACAAAACATAATCACAATTTTGGACGTGCAGTATACAGATATCTTGTCCGACAAGTATACCTTGCCTTGTTATACTGTTTAAATTCTGTAATTATTATTTGCATGTTTATATTATATATCTGTGCGCGTCCGAGAGAGACTTGGGTGCAGTCAACGAAGGCGTTGATGTTAGGACTTGTGTCTGACTTAGTGTCTAGTAGACCCACTTAAAGTTGTGGAGTTCTTGATATGACTCCCCAGGCCTTGACACGTATGATTACACGTAACAGAGTGAGTTCATGTAGGGACGCGTGCCTCATACTCGACTGGCCATCAGTGTGAGCAACACGTGTAACGGTATTTAGCTTAGTTGTTTATTTCTATAGAGACTTGCATCATAGTACGAGATGTCCACGTTGTGTTCACGACTTGTATATCTACATTGGGCGAAAAGGACTACTAGCAGACGTATGGGACACCCACTCCCTCTATACAGATACCGCACTCGACGGAGTGATACAGACGTATATATATTGCAGATACCACATTCTTTAGAGTGTTGGACGTCACTTGTTATTTTTGCAGATACCACACTCTATAGAACGTTGGACGTTATTTTACATATACCATGCTCCTCGGAGATGGACGTTATCATGCGCCCAAGTATTAGGGGGCATATGTGTCATATACTAGCTAGTCACGACGATTGGTAAATTACACCAGCATATGTCTAGCCTACACTTTCCCTACGCACTAAGCTGTCCTCAAATTGCATTCACTTAGATGGTTAGCACACCTTTTTATTTATTCAGTATTTACTTTATGGCATACTTCTATGTATCTTGTTATGTCCCTCTGAGGACCTGGTCCCTTTCTAGATATGAACGAGCAGGAGTATCCGCAGGAGTACGGACCTGGACCGGACGCTACTTATCAGACTGAGGAGGTCTTACCCTCGGAGTATCTGTGATTTTATTATCGTTGTTTAGAGATCCATGTTGCTACTTCAGTATAGTTGTTTTGTAGTGGATTTGTTTCCACCTGACTATCAGACTTGATACTCATCTTGGATATTCAGTTATATTTCAGTTCTTTATTCCTACTTATTATTTGTGCTGTGGATGAGATCTAGATTGTGTGTGACTTGTTGTGACAGTATATTACCACTGGTGGATTGGATATTCATGTACATCGTACGTGTGTGTATGGTTTCCAGATATTGAAGTTCATATACATACGGCTGGACGTGTTACGTATTCCTAGTCTTACGTATTTTGGGACTGGAGCGTGACAGTGAGTCTCCTTCGTCTGGATTGAAAAATGCCAGCAAGCGTTCGACGATATTAAGAGGTACCTCACGAAGCCCCCAGTGTTGGTGGCTCAAGTCGTAGGAAAGCCCTTCTTACTTTACGTACGTGTGATGGATCATTCTCTTGGTGCTTTATTAGCTCAAAAGAGTGATGCAGGTCATAACCAGACCATCTACTACCTCAACAGAATGATGGTCGACGCGGAGCACATGTACAACCCTGTTGAGAAGGAGTGCCTCGCTCTGGTCTTTGTTATTCAAAAAACCCGCCATTACGTGGCCGGACAAACAATTCATGTGATCTCTCGAGTTAACCCACTCAGAGTCCTTAAATAATTTATGAAACTTATGTGACAAAGTTATAAAAGATATTATAAAGTTGGTTGTCTAGAATGCTCTTGACAATGTATTCACCTTCATGTCATTAATTATGAATACAAAATTATTTAGAAAAAAGAAAGAAGAAAAATTGTCTTGAAAAGTAAAAAAAGAAGTAAACATCTTCAATACTTTTGTATTTGAGATGATTTTTCTTCTTTATTATCTTTTATAAATATAGTTTTGTCACATAGAAGAAATTGTTTTGTATCTCATGGCACATTGGAGTCATAATATATTATAAAATAGGGTTAGTGCAAAGGTGCAACATGAGACACCATATCTAGAAAGTAGGAATGAAAGATTAGACCCACCAAACAAATTGGCCCATGGGTTCGGTGAAACAATCTAAATCGAAACAAAACCATCCTGTTTTGTGCGATCTGGTCTGCTGCGCCCACCGATTCATCTCAATCCTTTAGAGGTACATGGTTCCGCACGCCACTCGTATGGTCAGCAATGTGTTCCTCATTCTGCACGCGCATGGACTTAGTAGTTTGTAATTTTCTAGGGGCGAGACTCGTAAGCCTTTAGAAAAGGGTAGGGGCATAGTACCACAGCATCAACTTATTGGTCCCCTCAAGCCATCTATCAAAACTAATAATAAGAAAAATAGTATAGCCGTCTCTTCTCTCTCGTCTCCTCCCCATTTTTTCTCCGTTTTGTGAGTCCGATCCGGAGAGGCAAAGATGCATGCGACTCACCTCCTCCTCGAAGAGCCCATCAGGATGGCCTCCATCCTCGAGCCATCCAAATCCGTAAGTATTCTCCTTCCACCACCTCTAGATCTACTGTTTTTCCTTTCATTTTTAATCAATTCATCATTTTCAAGGAATAATTTCACAGGTTCTGTGACCATCTTCGTATATTAATTATTTGATGGGTAGACCGAGTGCAAATAATTTTTGTTTTTTGTTTTTTTTGTTTTGGTGAAATTTGATGTATATGCAGAGCTTCTTCCCTGCAATGACCAAGATCGTGGGGACGCTCGGACCGAAGTCCCGATCCGTCGAAGTGATCTCTTCCTGCCTCAAGGCCGGGATGTCAGGTGCGTTCCTATTTCCTGATTCAAAGTTGACACGACGTTTTTTGCGGATCGATCGGTAAATCGCTGGGTTTAGGCATGTGTGGGGCTCTTATGTTAATGTTTCGGAACATGTTGTGGTTGCAGTGGCACGATTTGACTTCTCGTGGGGAGACATCGACTACCATCAGCAAACCTTGGAGAACCTCAAGATGGCTGTCAAAAGCACCAAGAAGCTCTGCGCTGTAAGTTTCCCCATCTCTCTTTAGTTCGGTATTGGGGTATGTCAACTTTAGAGGACTAAACTTTAGGATGTGAAGTTCTAATGACTGAGGTTGTAGTTCATTACGTGCTTATTATCTTTCTGGACGGAGTGGCATGGCATGACAGAAGTCACAATTAGAGATACTGTGTACTTCACTTTGGGTTTCAGGTCGTGACTGAAGATCATGCTTGGATCCTAGCATTTTCCGCTATCTTTTTTATTATCCTTCATTACAGATGGGATTTAAGGCTCTCGTTATATGGATGTTCAAACATATTATGTATACTTACGTCTCATATATTTTGATTATCTGTAAATTAAGGGCTAACTTGGATGCTAGTTACGTTTCATCCCACTTGCTCAAAACATCCATTTCCAGGATGCTCATTAGGCTAGCATTTCAGAGACCATTTGAGCTCCGAAATGAATGTCACGCTTGAAAAAACCGTCCATCCGGCTTGGAAGGCACTTGGCTCACCTCTTGCTTTTGGCACCAAATGGAGTTCCGGATAAAATGTAAGTTCCGGTTTGGATTGTAGTTATGTTTCATCCGGAACATTTGGTACCAAACGCAAGGGACGAGCCAAACGACTTCCATTCTGGATGGACGTTTTTCCAAACATGTCATTGATTTTGGGGTTCAAATAGGCGTTTCCGAAATGCTAGCCCAACAAACATTCTAGAAATGGATGTTTGAGCAAATGGGATGAACCATAACTGCAATTCAAACTAGCCCTTGGGAGTTAAAGTCCTGTTACAAGAATGATCAAACAAATAATGTATGTTTTTTCTTACGTTTTGCATCTTTTGATATTTTATAGCTGCTGGTATCTTTGTTAATTTTGCCTTCTTTTCTTTATGTACTACTTGATCGCCATATTCCCCTTTTTAGACTCCCGCCCCTACCCTTTGCTAAGTAAATTGTCTGACCTCCAATAAATACAAGGTTTATCTGATGCCTTCTTAGTTACTACTTGTTTATAGGAAATAACATGATTTTTATGTCATTATTAGGTCATGCTAGATACAGTGGGCCCAGAGTTGCAGGTTGTCAACAAAAGTGAACATGCAATTTCACTTGAGGCAAATGCATTCGTTGTTTTGACACCTAGTCAAGAAAAAGAAGCCTCATCCGAGCTGTTGCCAATAAATTTCAATGGGCTAGCAAAGGTAAGCAGCATTTATTGTTAATTTATGCTCATTGCTGCATTTCATTATGCAATATAATAGCAGCTGTTTTTGCATGCCCCACGGCTTAGGTTCTTTAGAGTATATTTGGTGTTGTCATTTGTAAGTTCCTAACAGATCTGATGTGCAAACTCCATTGCTTGTGCCTTATTTTTCTACCATAAAGTATATTACATATTAGATATCTTCATCTTAAATATTTTTTCCTTTTTCAGTTATATTTTGCTGTACCAATCTAATCATTTACTTAAGCTTTCTGTATATCTAAATATGGTCCTTTTTTGTAATTCAGCAGTTTCCTGCGTCAGTATAACCTAATATGTAGAGGCATACAACTTTACAGAAGTTGCCAGAGGGGCCTCGGATGGGTGGTGGAATGCTGTCTTGGGGGAAGGGGGGTGGGGATGGAAGGTCATAGGTTTGAATAGTGAGCCTGGGGGGACCTGTAAGGGCTTGTCCTTATTTATATTAAAAGGAAGAATTTTTTTGACAACATTTATTAACTTATGCAAGACACTTGTATAGGATCTTGGGACAATTTTATCTGGCAGGGGTCTACTTTTCTAGCGACTAGCATGTTTAGATTTACTCTGAATTCCTTCCCCTTGCTTCTTGGTTGCATCATCTTAAACTGCATAGTTGAAAGGTAGGTCTACCTACCCACCAACTTGTCTGCTAGGTTTTATGGCATGGGTCCTTTTCATGCTCATAGTTATCTAGGCTAGGAGTTTAGAACCAACATAGAGTGTTTATCTAGGCTAGGAGTTTAGAACCAACATAGAGTGTTGATGCCAGGTCAACAATTAACCTGGTTATTGAAACTTTGTCAATTATTTTATCGAGTGTTTTTATGCTTCATAGTTGACCCTATGTCAATTATTTTATCGAATTTTTTATGCTTCATAGTAGACCCCATTTTGATGGAAGAAGGCTTGGATGACGACGCCGATTTTTCGTCGTAGCTACCTGAACATAAATCAGAGCCAAAGATTAAAGAAAGGCATAGTTGTTATTTGGTGACAATGAAGCTACTAATGGAGAACAAACTTATCTTCCTCATATGAGAGAATTGTATGCAAAAAATGAATTTTCAAACTAAACCATTTCTCAAATGAGTTCAAGAAACCACGCTTGAAATATTATGAGTTTATGACGAAGATTTCATTGTTGGCATGCCTCTTCGAGCACCATATCATGAGAAATTGAATGATAATGCTTCATTAACACAATCATCTAGAGCATGACTATGGTGCACGGGCACTTCTACGACATGACACAACAGTGTTGTAAAAATCGGCCTAGTTGGCCGACTAGGCGGAAGTTATCATGCTTGTTTCAGCATTAACTTTTGCATGTCTACTCTCAAAAAAGAAGGGGAAAAAACCTTTTCCTATGTAAAAGAATTCTTAAGCTGTATGATTATGATACCAAAGTGTTAAAATGATATATAAAAAACTAAGCAATAATTCCAACCAAACATTCATAGTGAGCAATGAATAAGCTTAAGGTTAATCCCTTAACTCTTAATGTTTGAATTAAGTTATATAAGTCGATGGAGATTAACTGGTATTGCGACTTATCTCATTGTTTGGAGTACTTATTTCTTTTTTGCAGGCAGTGAAGCCAGGAGACACAATATTCATTGGTCAGTATCTATTCACTGGAAGTGAAACTACATCAGTTTGGTTGGAGGTAAGACTATTTTTTTTATCTTGGCCATCAGTTCCTGAACGTGGCCGAAAAAGAACTTTTTTTGGGTAACGTGTACCAGTCAATCAATTAGCTTTAACCACCTTTGTTATTTAGTCATATCATATCATCACTCGTAGTACTGAATTTTAGTGAGCTATCTTGCTGACATACACATTTGTACGCTTGGGCGAGAGGCAGGAGAACTGTAAACTGTACTGTAGTAGTAAGGGACTGATTTAGTCTTCCCTTATTAATCTGTTCTATGTTACTTGGTGCTTTCTTACTAGCTCTGTGCTTCTATTTCACAGGTTTCTGAGCTGAAAGGGGATGATGTTGTTTGTGTGATAAAAAACACTGCCACATTGGCTGGATCTCTATTCACTTTGCACATTTCTCAAATACACATTGATTTGCCTACACTTACTGCTGCTGACAAAGAGGTAAGAACATTTTCTGTGACGACTTTCTTTTCCTGTGAAGACTGGTTCTTTCTTGATTTTCTATCTATGTGAATCCTGTTTAGGTGTTGTTACTGTTCCTTTATGAACCTTTTACTATGCGAGTTCTACTGGGAAGGCACATATGATACAATAAAGTGCATATGATACAATTATATTCTACTTTACTTAAATCTCATGTTGACCCATACAGTATACACATTGGGGCATTCTTTAGTAGCGACATGTTGCATTCTTTCCACCCGGTACAATAAAAATGAGCAAGGCTAGATTGTTAGATCGTCACCTGTAAGTGACACATTGCATCAAAACCATTGCAGTACAATGTCAATTGAGCAAGGGCATTCCCATAACAAACAAGTCATATTGCTATTCCAATGTGGTTACAAATAGAAAATGGACTGCATGGTATAAGAAGCAATGATGTAAGGAGTTTGTGTATGCGAGTAGGATTATATTAACTACTTGGAACATATGAACATTAACGGGCAAGTGAATGGAGTTAGCGGATACAATGATTAGGAGACAGATTAATATAATTTGTCTACTTAAAACAAAGTGGGTATGTGAGAAATTGAGGGAAAATGATACTAGTGGTTTTCGAATTTGGTATACATGTGAAAAGAACATATAAATAGGATATGGATACTTGTGGATAAAATTACCTACGAATAGCATTTTTGATGTAAAAAAATAGGAGATATGATAATATTAATTTAGTATTAGGGGAGGATGTTATTAATGTTATTAGTGCATACGCACCCCAAGTAGGATTATATACAAATAAAAAAAAGAATTTTGGTCACTTGTGGATAGTTTGATTCAAGGAGTACCTAGATGTGAAAAATTATATATATAAGAGGTGACTTAAATTGTCATGTTGAAATGAGAATAATGATTATAATAGTGTGCATGGATGTTATGGACATGGAGTTAAGGAATGAAGGGGCGATACAATTCTTGTTTTTGTAGTTTCATATGACCTTATAATAGCAAATACTTGTTTTAGGAAGAAATATGAACATTAATTACTTTTAAGAACAAATTACTTTTAAGAACGGACCCAATATTAGCCATAGAGATTATTTTCTACTATGAAGGTTGATATACTAGCATGTAAAACAATGTTCTAAATTTTGGCCTAGACGGCCGTCGGCCGCACCGAAAATCACCCTAGGCGGGCTGACCTAGGCGGGTTTCGGCCCTAGGTGGCATGTTCGGCCGATTCGAAAATTAAAAATTTTCAAAAAAAATTTCATATTTGAAATTTCAAAAATTTTAAATTTTAAATTTTAAATTTCAAAAAAATTCAAATGAGAAAAATCAAATTTTTTTTTTCAAAATTCATATCTTATTCGGACCTGCCGTTGCTGCTATTGTTGTTGTTGCTTCTTCTTCTTCAGAAGAAGATATTGGAAAGGAGAGGAGAGGAGAGGATATGGAGAGGTGATGGAGATGTTGGACTCTCTCTCTCCTATCCCCCTTTTATTTTTAGGGTTGGACCGCAAAAAAAATCGAATCCAAGGAATCGAACTCACACCTGCACAGCACACAACACATAACCACATGACTTATAACATATCATGCTAGCCACAAGAGCAAACTAACTTTTGTGTATTTATAATACATATATTCTATGTATGTACTTTATATGTTAAAAATATATATATAAAAAATTCAGCTCGACCGTCTAGGCGGCCTAGGCGTCCTTTTGGCTCCCCGAACCCGTCTAGCGAAATTTGATGTAAAGATTGTAAAGTTATGTCATTAAAGAGCCTAACCACTCAACATAAGTGATGGTCTTAGATATCAGTATTAGGAAATAAAAGGAAAATGATACGATGTAGAAGAGATCGAGAACCAAATGGTGACTTGAAAGGAGAAACTTAATAATTTTAAGGATAATATGATAAAGGAGAGAAGGTGGGACACAGAAGAGGATATTAATGTTACGTGGTACAATGTGTCAATTGTAAACGTTGTATTAAGAAAGTAGCAAAAGAAATTCTAGGAATGTCAAAAGGCAATTGTTGGACCTCGAAAGAAAAATTGTGGTGGAACGAGAATATTCAAAAGGTTGTTAAGGCAAAAAGAAATGCCTATAAAAGATGGCAAAGGGGTAGAAGTGAGAAAACATTGAGATATAAAGCAACAAAAAGGGAGCTAAGAAAGCAGCAAGTGAAGCTAAAACTAAGGCCTATGATTTTTTTTTATATAAGAGCTTAGAAACTAAGGAGGAAAAAAATATTTATATTTATATGCCTGCCAAAAATAGGAAAAGGAGAAGCATAGACTTAACGTAATATTAAGCGTATCAAGAGAGGAAAAAAAGATATTAGTAAGAGAAAATGATATTAAGGAGATGTGGAGATAGAAAAGCGGCATGACATACTGATATTCCTATTGGGGTTTGGAAATGTTTATGGAGAAATGACAATCGTAGCTTGTTGATTTATTTAACAAAATCATAAGGACTAAAAAAATGCCAGATGAATGGAGAAGCATTATTATAGTACCCATTTATAAGAACAAATGGGAGACGGTTCTAATAACTATCGAAAAATTTAATTTATGAGTCGTACCATGAAATTATGGAAGAGAATCATATCATGAAACTTTCAGCGAGAATGATTGACCAAAGATTAGGAAAAGAGATTAAAATATCAGAAAATCAGTTTGATTTTGTGTCGGTACCGTGGAAAATATTTACATACTAAGAAGAATAATAAAAATATTTAGAGAGAAAAAAAAGAGATTAATATATGGTTTGTAATGACTTAGAGAAAGCTTACGATCGAGTTCCTAGGAACATAATGCAATAGATTTCGAAGAAGAAACAAGTTCCTAGTAGCTATATTGAGACTATTAAGAAGATTTTATATATATATATATATATATATATATATATATATATATATATATATATATACCCCCAATCCATAATGCAAACTCTATTATCCCCCAATTTTATTTTAATTAGTGGTACCCTCCTATTTCTCAAATATCAGGCAATTTTTTTTTTTGAGGGGGGGGGGGGTGATGGTGGTGGGTAACACGAATTACAAATAAGTATTATGAAGGATTGAGGGAGGAGGGGTTACCACTAATTAAAATAAAAATGGGGGGTAATAGAGTTTGCATTTATGGATTGGAGGGGGGGGGATACAAATAACTCATATATATATATATATATATATATATATACACACACAAAAATGCTCAAGAACCACCCGGGCCCTATGTTACATGGGTTGGATTTGTGTTTGGTGATTGAGATTAAAAGGTGTAGACCCTACAACCTTTTAATCTCAAACACTCAATCCAAATCCAACCAATGTAAGATATGGTGGTTTCATAATATTGAAACCATATTGATGGTTCTATAGAACTCCTATATATATATATATATACACACACACACACACACGACCGTGCGAACTATTGGAGGAAATAATAATCCGTTCCAATTTTGGTTATCTAGGTGTTTGTGAGATAGTTAGGGCTTTTAGTCTATTTGTCTTGATGTTTTCCAGTTACATACATATATTCTTATACATGTCCTCTCACTTCCTTTTCTTGGATTTACTTCAACTGAATTATTTGAGTTTTTGTTACATTCTACCCAGCATAAAAATAACATTGTTCTAAACAAAAAAAAGTTTGAGCAATCCTATTTTTGGCAGTTTCCTGTGTGTACCCATCTTATCCTGATGGAGGCAGTTCTTAATGTTTATACCATGACCTTCTAATTCCATTTAATGTTTTATTAATTATTTCAGGTCATTACTAAATGGGGCGTTCGAAATAACATTGACTTCCTCTCCTTATCTTATACAAGGCATGCCGAAGACGTCCGACAGGTAAAATGCTTATTCATGTTGGTTGCTAGGAACCTTGAGACACTCCAAACTGTTGCCATGTCTATGCCGGGGATGTGTTCCCTGTGTATGTGGTTCTTTGTCCCACTCCTATTGTATCGTGTCCATGCATTGCAATTTAGGTTCTATATTGTATCGTGTCCATGCATCACTACAGAGGGTGCAGTGGGATACACCTGCAATTCAGTGTTAAAATTTAATTTACATCAAAATCTGCTACTAGAAACTTGCTTGTTGTTGGTTTGTTTCCTATATGAATTATTCCGTTAAAAATGGGAATCCTCTTGATGTCATTCAGGCACGTGAATTCCTCTCCAAGTTGGGCGACCTTCATCAAACCCAGATTTTTGCAAAGATCGAAAACGTTGAGGCAAGTTGTAATTACATGTCCTTTTGAAATTTAGACTTACTATGGATCTACCTGTTGAAAGCAGAGGTTTTCAATTCGTTCAGCTTTGTTCTTCCATTGCAGGGACTGACCCATTTTGATGAGATTCTACAAGAAGCAGATGGTATCATTCTTTCAAGGGGAAATTTGGGAATAGATCTCCCACCTGAGAAGGTAGGGGATGCTCATCTTTTGTGCCTAGCATATGAATAAAGTTACTTTATGTAATTATCATCTAGGTGATGTTTTGTGATATAATTTAGACTTTTCTAGTGAATTTGACCAGACTGAATTGTTAACATTAGTGAAACAGTGTCATGGATAAATTGATATCCAGTTGCGCACTGGGTTTTGGAATTTAAGTTCTATAGTATAATTGACATTCGAAATGCGAATGCTAAGATATACGAATGGAAATATGTCGAAAGATAGGATAAGAAACAAGTGTTCTCGTGTGCAATGTAAACAAATAGATGCACTGGTTAGGAGCAATATAATACTTGTTTAAAGAGCTACATGAACTATGGTAGCTTAAACGAACTTGGATTGAAGCTGTAAAGATGGATATGAATTTTGTTAATGCTAGAGGAACTTGCCTTTATTAACAAAGGTGAATGGAATAAAGGATTCAAATAGCCTACCCTCAAAAAATGGGATAAGATCTTACCTATTGTACATTAGAAATGTTTCTGTTCATAAAAAAAAAAAAATTCTATTGAGTTACATATATGCACATTGGGTTGTGGTTAGCGGTGGCTACTTGATCCAATATCATTTCTAATGGGCTTGGGCAGAGTATGTTCAGCCACTAGTCCTGTGTGGGTGTGGGCGAAGTCTGAAGATGACACATAAATTCATGCATGAAAATCCATTCTAACGTTGTATGTAATTCTAGTGAGCATGTGCAAACATAATAGATTGTGTGATTTGTTCTCAAATCTCAAATTATAATGAAGAAAATGTCAAACATTCATATGTTGTATCGGTCTGCTGCGATACAGACAGACAGATACAGAACGTTAACATTGTATGAAAAGTTTATTCAAGGATGAACATGCATGTGAACGGCCAGCTTATAAATAAGATATGTCAAACATTGCCAATTCTCTCTACGGAGAGAAAGGAGGAGAAGACGAGGAGACGATTAATTTACGGAGAGGAAATGAGGAGAATCCGGAAGAATGGAAATATTGGGGGCGGCCGTTTTTATTAACTACTGTTGCTGCTAGGTTTTAGTACATAGCATTGAATTTTTATGCTGTGTGTTTTTAAGTGGGGACCACTCCCTTTTTACAAATTTGGCTGTTAGTTTTGAACTAAGCCGGCCCAAATCCAGCAGAAATAAATCATATATATATATATATCTGATCCTAATGCGATTTCTTCAAGTTCGTGAAAATTGTAACTAGTTGATAACACAATCAAGAAGGCATCCACTCATTAGATATATAACGTAGTCAGGTTTTGCCAAGAATTGTTTTTGGTTCTCCACTCATTAGATATATATGAATGTAAATACTATTGGAAGTTTGAAAAAGCGTGGAGTAAGAAATAACCAAGGCTAAAAGAACTTTGTGAAGTATTATAACATATTATGAGGAAACACTTAATAATGTGATATTACCATAGCTGATTTAAAAATTTGTTTCTCTGTTTGCTATCAGGTATATAGTGTAGTATATGGAGAACTATATGACTCGGGTCATTCTTGATTCTTCTTTCATCATCATGTTTTGTTTTTTTTTACTATATATTTGATATTTCCCACCAACTTTTAACTGATTAGAACCCTGTACATCTTATCTAAATACTTTAGTATATAGGGGAATTATATGACTATGGTCATTCCCAAGGTAGTCAAAGGCACACTCGAGGCGCAGAGGGTCCATATCGTTCGAGGTGCAAGGCGCACTTAAGACGCTCGTCCGAACGAAGTAAGGCGCAAAATAAAAAATAATAAAAATATACATAAATAAATAAATGAAATAGTAATGTATGAAATAAAACTAAATAACATATTAAAACCAACAAAAATATATTAAAACATAACCAAGTGAACTAGCAGAACAACAATAACACTCAACAGAACTAATTTTTTTTTGTATTCTCCCTGCCACGCTTTTAGTAAATTTTAGAACTTTGACAACCGTGGAAAAAGATACCTCCCTCCCACTTGTATGAGGTAATGGATAGAGCCTTAAAGTTTTTTGTAAAAAAAATACGTAAGGCGTGCCTAGGCACGCCTTTTCTTCGGTGCGCCATGCTGAAAGGCGCACCTAAGGCGTGCCTTGGGTGCGCCCGAAGAAAGGAGCCTCGCCTAGTGAGCCTTGAGGCGCAGATGTTGTGCCTTGCTGCGAGGCGCGCCCGAGGCGTGCCTTTGACTACCATTGTCATTCGTGATGTCTGTTTCATCATTGTCTTGCTCGTCTTTTTAATAAGTTCATATTTCCAACTAACCTTTTTACTCATTAGAAACCTTTAACACGTTGTGGTTAAATATTTGTGGTGCTTGCAGGTGTTTCTATTCCAGAAAGCTGCTGTTTATAAGTGTAACATGGCTGGAAAGCCTGCAGTGGTTACTCGTGTGGTGGACAGTATGACTGACAACCTGAGACCTACTCGTGCAGAGGCAACTGACGTAGCCAATGCAGTACTTGATGGTATCTTCTGAATTCTTTTTGGAAGTGCTGTAATAGGTTCCACTTAAAAGCATATGCATAATCAGGCTTTCTAATTTTATTGAGTTTCCACGTCAATGTTTCAATTGTTTAGTATTTGGTAGTTGGATACTATAATACATATTTGTTTTATTTTAAACGTCATGGTTCTCTGTGTTCAGGAAGCGATGCAATTCTCTTAGGTGCTGAGACTCTTCGAGGATTATATCCTGTTGAAACCATTTCAATTGTCGGTAAAATTTGTGCAGAGGTAATAACTGTTTCCATTGTTCCTCGTGTGATTGACAAGTTTAAAAAGCAACTTTTCTTGTCACGAGTAGTCTTAGATGCTTTTTTTTTACTGAGGTGAGATGACGTGATTGGAGAGGGAGATTTTAGAAAAAGCTGCATGAAAGGGGAGATTGTGCTTAATAAGTTATTGGTAATTTATATTAAAACATGACTTCTGAGTAGGTTTTATTATACATTAGGCCCTTAGTCCATCTATATTTACAGGCTAGGAACCACATTCTATCTACACCTATAATACATGCATACATGAAATGACTAATGATTTAGCCTGCAATATGATAACTTCTGGAAGCTTTAGCCTCTGTTTATCTGCAACTAAAATATTCTCTTGCTTCCCATCAGGATACTTTTGTTTGAGCAAATATTACCTTGTCCAATTCCTTGACGATTTTAGCTCATCTTTCTTCTCAAAATGCTTTTGCAGGCTGAAAAGGTTTTCCACCAAGATCTGTATTTCAAGAAGACGGTGAAGTATGTTGGAGAACCGATGACCCACTTGGAGTCTATTGCTTCATCTGCTGTATGTATATTTATTCATCTACATTTTGTTGTTAGTTATTTTTGTTCTGAACGAGATTTGCTCCGCGAGCTGTGATTCTTGATTTGGTGGTCTAGACGGAATGGATATGGATTCTATCGAATATACTTGAGGAAATAGACTATGCAAATCACTAGGCTTGTCCTGCAACTTGGATATATCGTGGATTTTACTGAACGAACTCGAACCCCCGTGCAAGCGAACGTGCTATTGACGACTCAGTGAACTTGTTACCAATCGCCTATACGTTCATAATTCTGCTGCACTCGGACAATCTGTGCGACTCAGTGGCTTAGACCTCGTACCGCCAGCATGAACCTCGACCTTGCACGGACGCGGCTTATGCTTGTGCGGCATCACGTCCAGATGGGTCAAGCGATCGTCCCGCGGGAGCGCTGGCGCGGTGATTCTCGCCTAGCGGGGACGGCCGATTAGCCTGCGGGAGATCGGAGCGTGATTGTATGTTGGATGGATGCTCCTTGGCAGGACCTTATTTGTGTTCATGTCCGACACATTGAAAACGATATTTCTTTGATAGCCTGTCAGATATGACTCAAATCAGTCACCCACACCTAAGCTCCAAATTTCCAAAAGGGCCCGAACCATAGTTGAAAGTGATTTCAGAATTTTTGTGATCGTGCCAAGCATAATTGAGATATGAGGAATTGACCCTTTTTAGTGAATCCTTTCTAGAACTTTTTGGAACCTAGTTAGTATCCAAAACATGCTTAAATATAGATACTTTAAAGACCTAACATATAAAATATGTAGACATGTTTTCATGTGTATATATTACCATATCCATGCCGTACCCATATCCCAAAAATGTCTAAAATGCCATATTTGCCATATCGTGTCCAAATCTATATCTCGTGTCCGTATCTGTGTCTATGCAAGTTAGTTTACTATTTGTCCAGTTCTAGATGCTTTTTTCTATGTTTTAGAAAATAGATCAAGATAGTGCGATTTTCTGGTATATAGATGTAATAAGTTTCTGTCGTGATAGGTACGTGCTGCAATCAAAGTCAAGGCTTCCGTTATCATTGTTTTTACTTCATCTGGAAGAGCTGCAAGGTAGTGCTGTAAATGAGTACATTTTTTCTGCAGTTCAATGATGCTAGGTTTTTTGTTGTTCAACTGTTATTTTTGGATTGTTATGTCAGTAAATCTCTTGATATTCTTTCTTTGATGTAGGTTAATTGCAAAGTATAGACCTACGATGCCTGTGTTGTCTGTCGTTATTCCTAGGCTCAAGACAAACCAACTGCGCTGGAGTTTCACTGGTGCTTTTGAAGTAAGTCAACTATTTTCGTTAGTACCATCTTCTTTAAATCTTGAAAAAAATCAATGATCATTTGCTTTCTTTTAAGGTTTTAATGGCTTAATAACTCAGTTATATTTGTTCTACATATTAGTGCTCTCATGTAGCTATATATTTGTCTTGTACCTTATACGACATGCTCACACTGCTAATCTGCACGTCTTCTATTCACTGCATTTGACATCACAACAGTTAATGGTGCCTTTTTTATTATAATGTGCAGGCCAGACAATCACTCATTGTTAGAGGACTCTTCCCAATGCTTGCAGACCCTCGACATCCTGTAAGCTTCGACTTTTTGTACTCTTCCGTTTTTGTTATAAATAACTTTTATGCATTTCCTCCATGTGCTTTTTTCATGGCGGCTGCTAATGTGATTTTTGCACCATCTCTTAACATTGTATGCCCATGATTCTTAGCGGTGTGTATGCCAGTCGTTCCAGAAAATCAAAATATAAGATCCTCCATTCAAGATAACTAATATTACATAGATGGTCATCAAATCAACCCCTCACTAACTGCCAATATAATATCCAATGCTTTGCATTCATTTTGTGGAGGGAAAACGTGCCGTATGCCCAATTATGGTGATTGAATGAATGTCTCCTGAATGGTCTTTTATATCCCTTTGAAGTATTATTTTCTTCACAGAACAGTAGTGGATCACAACAAGACAGTACTTGTTTCGCTCCAACATCCATATTGATGTTTTCTTATGAAGCTTATCCTGCATGATTATAGCTTCAGAGAAGAGCTATCTTGTCACTGATGATGTGCTGCATTCTATGTTGTCCATAATAAACATTCTTTGGTGCTTTGGTTGTACTAGCCGTTTGCCCCCTCACTGTGTATCATTTATTGTGCTTGTGCAGGCTGAGTCCACTAGTGCGACGAATGAGTCAGTTCTAAAGGTTGCTCTTGATCATGGAAAGGCTTCTGGTGTAATAAAATCACATGATCGTGTTGTTGTCTGCCAGAAAGTGGGCGATGCATCGGTGGTGAAGATCATCGAGTTGGAAGATTGAAAGCCTTTGCAGCGTCAGCTTCTATGGCAATAATTTTTGTATGTGATTTGTTCAGTATCCGCCATACTGTTCCTTGGGTTATATTCCAAGGAGGGCTTGGTTACTCAACTATAGTGTTATGCTCAAACTGCAGTTTCTGCTGAGGTTTGTAAGGCTAGAATTGTGATCAATTTACGTTTGATGCGGGATCACAAACTTTTAAGAGCCTTTTACTGCCAAGTGTCTTGTGCATGTAATAAATAGATCAAACCCTTTGAAATGCAAGTAGATTATCCAACCCTTTGAAATGCAAGTAGATTATCCCTTTTTCTTTTATTCGCCTTTACCCCAAATCTCTCAAGTCGCTGACAATGTATTGTGGTGTTTATCTATGGCTAGTGACTATGAAATGGTCAGTATTTTCTCTCAACAAAGTGAATACGTGAGTCAAAAGTTATGTTAGACCATTACCTTGATTTTCTATTACGATTTGATTTGCTATGTTAGATATTTCCGGATCGATTTGGCCGTCTGTGTTTTCTTTTAGCCATATCTGTTGCAGCTTTAGCCATATAAAGAAGTTGCCGAAGGTGAATTTGTTTACATTGGGACATTAAACTACAATGTGAACCTTGTTTTCTTGATTCATGTTGGTCTATTTGAACACTGAATGCCAGCAATGAAGTGGAATTTTTCTTTGAAGCCTTTCATCATATTTAATGGGCAATTTTATGCGTTTTGCTGTTTTAACCGACTACTATATAATTGTGCCAACCAATGGTTCTCTTAACGGGGGTGATTGGTATAAGATTATTTTTTTTGGTATTTCCGGATAATTTTAGGGTGGAAAATCATGTTTGTTTAGGTTATAAAAATTTATTTCTGAGAATTACGGATACCTGTGGATAAAATAATTTATATCCTATCCCTACCCTTAAGAATATGTGGTTATATTTTTTTGTTTCCTTCCCCCTAATACTCTTTTTTAATATTTTTTTACTTGTTTTTTTTTTTTTTTAATCCTTTTTCCATTTTTTAAGTTTTTCATTTTCATATTTTTTTTGTATATTTTCTGTTTTAAGAATTTTTTTTTGGATATTTTTGGTTTTTTAGTTTTTTTTATCTTTTTTATTTTCTAAAGAATTTATTTTTTTCTTCTTTTTCATTTTTTAAGAATTATTTTTTAATATTGTTCATTTTTTTAAGAATAATTTATTTTTTTAGTTTTTCAAGATTTTTTAATTTTTTCTTATTTGTTTCTTATCCTTTTATTTATTTTTTATCCTTTTTTTATTTTTTTGGGAATATTTATATATTCACAAAAAATGAGAGAATATTTTTTTAGGAAATTTAATTACAGAAATTTGATTCCCGATACATATGAAAACCAGAAAAATTTCGAAACTCGTAAAACCATCGATACTCAAATTTGGAAATGACATCATGGCAAGATATCAAAAATCAAGGACTCACCTCGCGGAAATCAATCACCCTTGATTATGATACTGAAATTAGAAAATTATGATAAATACTTCTGTATTTGTATACGACATCGATACAGTAAGGCGAGCCTCATAATGAGAGAGCATGAGATTTTTATTTTGTTTAATTTAGTCTCTCTCATTCAATGGTTTAAAAGTCAGAACTTGTCAATATTAACTTGATTATCATACCTTGATAATTATTTTTTGGGCTTCCATTATTTTGGCATTCCTTGAATGTTCAATCGTGTTGGATTTCCTTGCTATGGTTTATATCGGAATTGGTAATATTTTGTGGGGGGAGCATTCGAGTATTTTGGATTTCTCCTTTTGAAGTTTATTGAGTTCAAATGCATGAACTCAGATAAGCGGATAGATTTTGAAAATAGAAAAATTCTTTTAAAACTTTGGTCTTTTTTCATTAAACGTTTGTTATTTAAATAAAATTTATTCACCTATTTGTATGGACAAATTGCGAATCTTATTCATTTCTTTGTTCAATATCAATGTTTTATATTATATCTTCTAATTTTTAAATGATATATATTATATTTGCAAATATCTAATACTCAAATATTTTGATTGCAATCCTTTCTTCTCAAACTAAAGTTGTCACGTTCCGATCCCGGAGAATCGAAAAGTAACCACTGGACGTAATGTTGTACTAAGTCTATTTGCACTTGTACAAGGCAAAATGAATAGAGTGAATGATATTTCTTCAAACAACGACATCGCAGCGAAAAATTTAGCAAATAAATTGAATCACAATAAGACATATTAAAAAGAATATTTGATATTTGTAGCAGATTACAAGACTTACAACGGAATACAAAGGCTCTTAATAGCCAACTGGAGTACTTGCCAAACTAGGCTTACATTGGACTTGCCGACTTGGCTTACAACACTAGTACACATGATTTATATTATTCCATACATTATGTCCTTTATATCAGAAGATGACACATTTATCGGAAGCGTTTCTGCTCGTCCAACAATTCTCTGATGCCTTAGAGCTGTTTAAGCTACTCATCGTGTAACACCCCGTTCCGTTCTAGCGGACTGCCGACTCAAACGGCAAAAGTGCAACTGTCCCGACCCGCTTTGCCTCAAACGAGAAGCAAATGATTGCCAAACTTGTCCCTACAGGAATCCGGCTTAGGCTTTCAGAGGCTCGCTTGACGTATCGCTCCACCGAGGCGAATCATCGCTAAGGTGGGTGGCTACGGTGAACTTGTCTTTGCTTAGCCAGCACACATAAAATGTGGAATATTCATGCTAGTCGCTAGGTGAATCACCCCCTGCATGCTAATAAGAATCCAACGCACCTAGCTAAGGGAATAATCCCAACTTGTATTGCTTATGCTAGAACATGGAAATTGAAATACTGCTTATATTCAGACTCTCGCATGCTAAGTCCCTTACGGTTTCATCTCTCGGCTTACCTTCAGGTCCGAGCAAACGTGTCACCTTACGTTCCTTAGAAACGCATGCTTGTCTGTTTGTATGTGCCATATTTTCATCCAAACCCCGGGAGACTACTAAGTAGTCGTTCCGTGCATGGAAGAACCTGAAAGTGTCCGGGACCATTAGGTCACCAAGGCAATTCCTGAACCAGGAAATTTGTACCCTGAATGAATAAATCACTGAATCACAGCTCGTGGAGCAAACTACTGAATCAACGATCCTGCCTCAACAAGTTCCATATATATATATATATCCTGACTCGAACTTGTTCCATATAACTTGTTTATATATATATATCCTGCCTTGAACTTGTTCCTGAACCTGACCCTGACCTGCATGTTGCGGACAACTTGTTTCAAGTGAGATTCTCCTGATCTCTGTTCTTGCGGACGGTCTCCGGGGCACCGGGCCGATCCGATCCGGACAGGAACCCCTGTTAGTCTGCCTGCTTCGGGCAGAATGGCGTGTAGCGCCTGTGAACTTATCCTTCACGCCATTCTTGTTCACAGACTAAGTAGCCGCCTGACTCGGAAGGAATGACCTGTAGCGCTCCTGATCCGTGCGTTGCTTTTCATTTTCTTTCATGTGCTACACCTGTCCTTTATGGCTATGCCAGCGACTCCTGTTCATATAGATAAGTCATCCTCGCTTAGCGGCTATCCGCGTGCGAGTCACTGCATCGCATCATGAACAACTGAACACCTGAACGATCTTGATATAACGACCCTCGTGTTTGCATATGCTATGCCTCCTGAATGTTTATACTTGCCCGTTCTTGAATTAACAATGTTTGCCTTGGACAGGGAAGGCCAAATGGTAAGTCTCGCCGTGTTTTCTCTCATGTCGCACGGCGCACTGCCACACGAGTTAGGCTATTCAAATCTTGCATAAAACTGATCCTAAGGCAACTAGAAAGACAACTTAATAGTTGTGCACGGAACCTATATTACGTGTTTGGATTTATCGAGCGGGCAAGTAGCTTCCCCCCCAGTGCATTCAATGTACTGATAATCCACCAGTTTGTATACAGGGTGCGGGAGAACCTCGTTCGGTGCGGATGCCCCCTTCGTGCGTGCTAAGGTGTGGAGATCACCCCGAAGCAACGGTGCGTCCGGAACAGAAGCACATATACAAGACATAATATTGGAACTCGCCTGAACATCGCCTGATCATCGCCTGTACAATCATTCCACAATTGTAGTCACTTGGCACGCTTTTACTGTTTCAGAGAGAGAGAGAGGCTTGAGCGACTTATAATCTCGGCTATACGCCGCCTGTAACACTTGGTTATATCAATAAAAGAGTTGCTTTACCTCAACTTGTGTTTCAATGCTTCCGCTATATTGTCGACTCAGTGAACCTGTTATCAAATCGCTATACGTTTATGACTCCGCTGCACTCGGACAATCTGTGCGACTCTGTGGCTTAGAACTCTTGCCGCCAGCCAATGAACCATGGCCTTGCATGGGCGTGGATCACGCTCGTGCGGCATCACGTCCGGATGGGTCAAAGCGATCGTTCCGCGGGAGCGCTGGCGAGGGTGATTCCCGCCTAGCGGGGACGACCAAAATAGCCTGCGGGATATCGAGGCGTGACATGTTGGTATCAGAGCCTGGCTTCTTCGCCTTTGGACTTTGATTCTATATCTCTGTTTCAAAAGCTCGTTCGTGGGTTATGTGCATGCTCTCTCTCAATGCCTCGATGGGATGTTCCAACAATAAGTCTAAATACTTTCAAAATGCATTTTGAATGATATACTTGCTTGTATGATGCTGTGCTGCGAGTGGCCTTTGTGCCAACCTGTGCGAACCCTTGAGAGTATCGCTAGTAGCTTATCCGATTTCACTAACTCTAAGTTTGGTTGAATGCATCTATTCGAGGGACGCCTTGAACTAGTGCACCATCCAAGACTTAAGAAAAGATGAAACTCGAGTGCTAAGACTTCGCTATCACTAAGCTGGTTGACGTGCTCACGCTAGAAATGCATTTCGAAAGTGCGCACGATCCAGACTAAGCGATATGCTGATCTCGATGCTTGTGCAAGTGAATATCCAAATGAAACAAGTACAACGACTTGTCTAGGATTGACTCAACCCTAGATTACTGTATGTCCTCAATAAGTCTCGAGGACGAGACTTTTTTTGAGTTGGGTAGGATGTAACACCCCGTTCCGTTCTAGCGGACTGCCGACTCAAACGAAAAAAGTGCAACTGTCCCGACCCGCTTTGCCTCAAACGAGAAGCAAAGGATTGCCAGACTTGTCCCTACAGGAATCCGGCTTAGGCTTTCAGAGGCTCGCTTGACGTATCGCTCCACCGAGGTGAATCATCGCTAAGATGGGTGGCTACGGTGAACTTGTCTTTGCTTAGCCAGCACACATAAAATATGGAATATTCATGCTAGTTGCTAGGTGAATCACCCCCTGCATGCTAATAAGAATCCAACGCACCTAGCTAAGGGAATAATCCCAACTTGTATTGCTTATGCTAGAACATGGAAATTGAAATACTGCTTATATTCAGACCCTCGCATGCTAAGTCCCTTACGGTTTCATCTCTCGGCTTATCTTCGGGTCCGAGCAAACGTGTCTGCTTACGTTCCTTAGAAACGCATGCTTGTCTGCTTGTATGTGCCATGTTTTCATCCAAACCCCGGGAGACTACTAAGTAGTCGTTCCGTGCATGGAAGAACCTGAAAGTGTCCGGGACCGTTAGGTCACCAAGGCAATTCCCGAACCAGGGAATTTGCACCCTGAATGAATAAATTACTGAATCACAGCTCGTGGAGCAAACTACTGAATCAACGATCCTGCCTCAACAAGTTCCATATATATATATCCTGACTCAAACTTGTTCCATATAACTTGTTCATATATATATATCCTGCCTTGAACTTGTTCCTGAACCTGACCCTGACCTGCATGTCGCGGACAACTTGTTTTAAGTGAGATTCTCCTGATCTCTGTTCCTGCGGACGATCTCCGGGGCACCGGGCCTATCCGATCCGGACAGGAACCCCTGTTAGTCTGCCTGCTTCGGGCAGAATGGCGTGTAGCGCCTGTGAACTTATCCTTCACGCCATTCTTGCTCACAGACTAAGTAGCCGCCTGACTCAGAAGGAATGACCTGTAGCGCTCCTGATCCATGCGTTGCTTTTCATTTTCTTTCATGTGCTACACCTATCCTTTATGGCTATGCCAGTGACTCCTATTCATATAGATAAGTCATCCTCGCTTAGCGGCTATCCGCGTGCGAGTCACTGCATCGCATCATGAACAACTGAACACCTGAACGATCTTGATATAACGACCCTCGTGTTTGCATATGCTATGCCTCCTGAATGTTTATACTTGCCCGTGCTTGAATTAACAATGTTTGCCTTGGACAGGGAAGGCCAAATGGTAAGCCTCGCCGTGTTTCCTCTCATGTCGCACGGCGCACTGCCACACGATTAGGCTATTCAAATCTTGCATGAAACTAATCCTAAGGCAACTAGAAAGACAACTTAATAGTTGTGCACGGAACCTGTATTACCTGTTTGGATTTATCGAGCGGAGGAGTAGCTTCCCACCAATGCATTTAATGTACTGATAATCCACCAGTTTGTATATAGGGTGCGGGAGAACCTCGTTCGGTGCAGATGCCCCTTCATGCGTGCTAAGGTGTGGAGATCACCCCGAAGCAACGGTGCGTAGATCACCCCGAAGCAACGGTGCGTCTGAAACAAAAGCACATATACAAGACATAATGTTGGAACTCGCCTGAACATCGCCTGATCATCGCCTGTACAATCATTCCACAATTGTAGCCACTTGACACATTTTTACTATTTCAGAGAGAGAGGCTTGAGCGACTTGTAATCTCGACTATACGCCGCCTGTAACACTTGGTTATATCAATAAAAGAGTTGCTTTACCTCTTGTGTTTTAATGCTTCCGCTATATTGTCGACTCAGTGAACCTGTTATCAAATCGCTATGTGTTTATGACTCCGCTGCACTCGAACAATCTGTGTGACTCTGTGGCTTAGAACTCTTGCCGCCAGCCAATGAACCATGGCCTTGCACGGGCGTGGATCACGCTCGTGCGACATCACGCCCGGATGGGTCAAAGCGATCGTTCCGCGGGAGCGCTGGCGAGGGTGATTCCCGCCTAGCGGAGACGGCTGAAATAGCCTGCGGGAGATCGGGGCGTGACACATCGCACCTGTAACCCAACACGTGGATGCCCACAAATGTGGGACAATACATTACCATTTACTTGTGAAAGGGTTGGCCCAACTCACATAAAATTAACACTAAGTAATTATGTAATTGGAACATTATTATTAAATGTGATCTTATTATGTTGCCTTAGAATCAATTCACAATTCATACCGGACAGGAATGTAAAGCATGTATATTACTTATATTCGACAAAAAAGTAAAGCATATACAATAACACTAATTAGTGATTTTTTACCAACGGTCGTTCATCCGTCCATGTAAATGAATAATAACTTACTCTTTTTGCATAGCATGCATCATGTTTATATGAAGGTCACTAAATACACGTCATCTTGGACTATGTGGTTAGACGGCTCCCCTCCCATGACGGGTAGCAAGCCTCGGGAGGTTTCCGAATCACATATGCTACTACTTGAGCACAACTAAAATTTTGACGTTCCTTTCAATGCAGGGAGCAAGCTTCACTGAAGGTCCTGAAATTTTGATGCCAATATTTCGACACCATCCTTGTTCCCCTAGGACGAATCGGGTCCGTGGCCCCAGAGTACCATTCGAGGCACATAAATCTTGTAAACAAGTTGTCCATGATCATGCATACATATGCAACTTAGCTATAAGAAAATATATCATGCATGATAAGGGAAAACTTAATTAAATATGCCATAATTCTCATTTCTTTGCCTTTAACCGTAGCTCGTGGTTCTTACCGCCCAATCTATGGGCTCTCTTCACTTGCTCAATTCCAGGGACTTATCATAATCAATATTTTATAACATCACTGGTTAATAGCAATGCGATTACTTATTCTGTCTCATATCTGTTGTTACCACAATATAACATATTCAGCATTCTATAACAACACAGGTTAATAGCAACGTGATTAGTTATCTTTCATTACCTTTTGAATTCTTGTTAGGTATCATTAAGTCGTATACTACGTAGTAACAAAGTAATCTTTTTTGTTAAGCGTGAAGATTAATAATTGAAGAGACAACACCACTCACCTTTATCTAAAGTGACTTTCTCGTCACGATCACAAGCCTCTTGTGTGATCCCTTTGCATAACATCCAAGTCCAACATGGCTTCTTCAAGCCAAATAGCCACATAATGCACCATGCAGAGCGGAGAATTACATAATATACCACTCAAAAAAAAGTTTCATCCTCGAAACTTAAAACTAAACGCATTCTACTTCCTCAACTGAATAATCAAGCAACATATCATTCAGCTCAGAATCAATATCCCACGATAACACTTGCACGATTTAACATCTCGCCAACGTCAATTAATACAAATGATATACTATCTCTTTTCTTATGCAAAATTCCTTTATCATACAATAATCTTCCCAGTAGCTGCATTTAAAGTTAGCTCACCACTTAGCTTGGATCATACACATATTTTTGGCGTTCTAAGAATATAATGTATTTCAGCCAGCGCCAATAGTAGCGAAGTCAAATAAGCTACAGATGTACAACAATTCCCATATCCCATTCACGAAGGTTCTTCTCAAGAACACATAGTTTTCCAATAAGACTTCTGCACAATTCCAAAACATAACTGCATTCCATTCATATCTTTCCAGCATACATTTTTCTTAAATAACTAGTGTAACCAAGTTTTTGTCTAACTATTATTAAAAAAAAATCCATTAACTTCATTTTTGTCCAGTATATACCCGATCCTTCAACTTCTTTTATAATCTGCCTAAAATAACACTATTTTCTCACAATCATGATTCTCCAAACCGCAACACATAAGCATCAGGGGCTACCTAGGTTAGGCACCGACCCAGACACTCAACATAAAATCCTACGAACTAAGGGACGAATCTCAAACTGACAAATTTTTAGAATATTTACAGCTTACTCACCTCGAATCTCTATGAACTTTTCCAAACTTAGTGACATCGAACGTCAAATGAATCCTGAGTTCCCTTTTAAACAATGTCATAATTCATACTACAAAATTATTGCAGCATAATAGTAACAATCCATACAACATATATTCAATTCTCCGCCAAAATTATTTCCAAGTCCTACCCTCATTCGATACTAGAAAATCTCTACCGGCATTTAAATTCGAGGCTAGTACCATTTCCAATCACTATTGCCAAAACCAACAACATGTAATACTCCAACTTGTTCATCAACTAAATAAAATCATTCAAAGATCATCCAACCAATCAAACCCAAAACCAAATATGTGGAGGCCCATGCAGGTCGAGAGTATATTGCTTCGGTTACGTTACTGTACCGAGTAAGCCTGCAAATAGGATTAGAGTCTAGGATCTCATACACTTATTTAATCACTTCTCTTGATTTTGTTTCGAATTCTCATTTGACTGCTTGAATTGAATTTTTCTTGATCCTTTCACAACATAAAATTTATCTTTTCTTTCCTGCTTGATAGAGGTTAGAAAGGTGACTTGTACATGGTATATATTCTCCATTGATTAAATACACTATTAGTTAAATTTTTGTAAGTTGGGTAGCATGCCTCACAACCTATCATCTCATAGTCCTTTTGATCCATTAATGAAGTATAATTGAATGACACTAAATATATGCTAGTGTAAGAAGATAGTGTTTACCTAGACTGTAGAGTTTTAGAGGTGCATACCCCTAATTGGCCAACCAAACACTTCGACAAGTAATTAGTATAGCAACTGTAGAGACACAAACACAGAAGTCATAGATGCATGTATGACCTTGTAGTTATAATTACCATTGTATTTGCATAACCTCCATTATGATATAGGATTTTAGAAGTATAGCTAGTTGTAGAGGTTATATGATATAATGATTGAGCAGTTATAGGTATGCATTAATATATTCGTGCCATATAACGTTATCTAAACCAAGCCAACCCTTAGAAATTTAATGCATTATTTTTGTCTCACATTTCCAAGTTTGAGGTACAATATCTCGTACTTGACTCTTTTCTGCTGCATGGCATCCTCTTTTCTTAAATCGTGTTTTAGTTTTTAATTTCGAGGACAAAATTCTTGTAAGTTGGGTAGAATATAATCACCCTAAATTTTAATTAATAATTCTAGTCCACTTTAGGTGATAAAATAAAATATTCATGATAAGTATATACAAGTAGAACAAATATTAATAACTAAATGTAAAAAAATAATATAATTTTTAATAAAACTTTTTAATTTGATAGCAAAGAAGATAATAATAAAAACAATAATAATAATAATAATAATTTTAAATATATATATATGATTATAATAATGTTAATAGAAGAAAAAATATAAATAAAAGAAAAAGAAAAGAAAAAGAAAACGAAAAAAGAAAAGAAAAAGAAAAAGAAAAAGAAAATAAAAAGAAAAGAAAAGAGAAGAAAGAAGGAAAAGCAACACCACCACCTACAGCAACAAACACAACACAACACAACACAACACAACACAACACAAGGCACCACACACGTACCCATACAAATCCCCTTTCTGTCACGACCCGCACCCGGTGTAAGGGCACGAGTACGTGGGTACGTCCAGCCTACGCCGTAGCATCGGCGGTAGAACGCTGTCGAGGTCAACAATACTATCTAAACACCTCACACAATATATATGGTACATATCAATGATATCTCAACTCCAAATGGAGGACAATATGATGGTATAATGATAATCAATACTCAATCACAATATAAAACTAAAGGAAGATAAATGCACGATGTGGAATAGAAGAAAGAGTCACAAAGTCGCAATACAATCCATCCAAGACTAATAGTCTAGCTACAACACAAATCTCAAACATATATATATATATATATATATATATATATATATATATATATTGTAATTACCCTAATTTTTTCAAAATTTTTAAAACATTTTTCATAATTTTTCAAAATTTTCGGGAATTAAAACTAAGGTATTTTGTGATTAAAGGATTTTTAAATGATGTTAATTAATATTAAAATATTATGAAAATAATATTTTCTAGTGTAAAATGAAAAACTAGACATAGGATAATTTTCCGGGAATTTATTGGACTCCGAAAATATTTTTAAAGCCTTAGAAACTAAGTTATAATTAAACCAAAATAAACCCTGACTGAACCCGGATTATTTTGAAATAAACCAAACCAAACCGCTCCCAAACCAAACCGAACCAACCTAGCCCTTAACGGGTCGGGTCGAATCCAAAGTGAACCCGACCCGGACCTGAAACCCTAACCGAAACCCTAATCCTAAACCTAACCGGAAACACTGTTCCGACCCCCCTTTAAATTGCCTCGAACTCCTCGCTCCGCCGGAAACCCTATCTCTCTCCTCTCTCCGCCACCCGCAGCTCCACCCCGGTCACCCCCGGCTGCCCTAGCCTGAATCCTAACCCTCGTCTCCCTCATCCCTCGACTTTCCCCTCGCCGTCTTCGACCCTAACTCCCCCCGCTCCAGCCGCCCTAGCCCGCCGTCCCACCTTTCCCCTCGCCGCCCTAGCCGTCGACGGGCTCCGCTCGACCTCGAACCCCCACAGTCGACCATCCCCTCACCGTCTCCACCTTCCCTCAGCCCTAGCCCAGCCCAGCACCACCAACATCACCCTCTTCCCCCTCGAGCTCGACCCTCCACCACCGCAGCAGCCATCTCCGCTTCGCCTGAGCCGCCCTCAGCCCCAGCCCCGACCTCGTCGACCCCCGTGGTGCGTCAACCTTGCCGCCTCAGCCCCAACGTATCCCTAGTTCTGACACAACGGACACGAACACAGCAGAATCCGGACACAGTTGTTCGTGTCGCCTCCCGGACACGAAGAATCATCGTTCTGTGTAGCCCTGTTCAGGTAACCCGTTCTCTCTCCTCGTTGCTCCGTTTTTCGTTTCGTCAGTTGTGACGCGTAGGCTGTGTAACCCTCTCGATGCCCGTGCAAGCCGCTTAATGCATTGCGTCCTGTGGCGATCGCAAACCGCGATCCAAAAACAGGAAAAACCAACACCCTATTTTCTTCCGGAACTGAGTACGCCCCGCCAAACGGGATGACTTGGTAGCGCGCGGTCTTCACTGAAACGTGCGCGCCGTCGATACGGACGTGCAAAATTTTGCAGAAGTTGATTTGGATGTGCGTGCACACCGAAATCAACGCATATCCGCCGACAACGCCCCATATCCGCCTGTTCTGGAATACGTCGTAACTTTGTGTACACACGGCTGATCGAAACAAAATTTACGTCATCGGACTCATAGCAATACGCTGGTCCTGTGACCCAAGTTTGGTTCGACTCTGAGAACGTTGACAAAATCGCGTATCGTGGGTCCCACGGCTCCACTTGACAGACAATTTTGTGATCGGCTCATCAGAATCCAATTCTGGAAGTTCCGTTGGGTTCGTATCATCGTTCTGGACTTGTTGACAGTAATTTTGACGAATTTGAAGACCATTGGTTCTGACACATTTTTTCGTGCAAAGCGGCCCACATGTGGACCCCGCTTTGACCAGGAACTGTGATTTTTGCCCTTGTGTCCAAATTAGACTTAAGGACAGGCGTTTCTAGCTATTTGATATTTTCTGAGACTGTTGGTGATATTTATTTCAGCTTTTGGAGGAGTACCTGCAGAATCCACTAATACAGGGACAACTGTTGGTATTCAAACTCCAGGCAAGTGTACCTTGCCAACTTTGCAGTCTTGTTATATATTTTTCTTGATTCATTTATATTATTGTGCATGCTTGACCTAGGACCGTGTGACTTACTTAGCGTCCAATTATTAGTCGGGTGCCAACACTGTACGCAGAGTTGTGTAACGTCGCCTAGAGATGGACATTCGTGACCCTTTACATTCTCGTACTTGTCTTATCAAGTACATTATAACCCAGGACACTTGACACTATTCATGAGACAGAATCTTCCTGAGATATTCATGGTGATTCTGTATAGGATGCAGGTTTTATGACATAGACATTATATTCATAGATATTATATGACTTGTTGCATTAGCTATGATCTTGCGTGACATGTACATGAGACGTTGTGGACATGAGACGTGTGGTTACATTGGGTGGGGAGAGACACACAGGCTACAGGTTGATTTCATATATATACTACATAGTAAAATACATAGTAAAATACATAATAAACTCTGCTACAGGCTCCCAGACACAGATCTTGTAGTGGTCTCAGCCTGAGTTCTAGTGTGCTCTCATCTTGTATTTCACTTAGCTAGTTATTTAGTACTACCCTATTTACTCATTTATTTTCTGTACTGCGTTATTATGGCTTGAGTTATTTTGTACCTTGCTATGTCCCCTGAGGACCTGAATTCGGATTATGTCCCCAGTATTAGCAGACGAGATTTATCCCGAGGTTTACGGAGCAGAAGCATTATCAGGAGCAGGTACTGGAGCAGTACCAGGTCCAATAGACGAGTGATCTCTGAGGGTATCTTCTGAGTATATACTGTTCCCATACTCAGTATTTGCTGTGGGTAGCTTTCTTCTTGTATCTTGACAGATATATCAGACTCATTATCGGGTTATTTCCTGAGTTTATATTTTATTAAGATTGATTTTGCTTTATGATTCTGATATTGTTATATTTATTTTTGTGGATGAGATTAGTATATCTAGACCCTTATTGTTGTATTACAGCTTAAGTACGCCCCGATGGATCCATTAAATTGGGTTTGTCTATCGGTGTGTGCTGCTGGCCATTGCCACGTGTCTAGACCCTCGATATTTTGGGACTGGGATATGACATGATTTTTGTGGTGGCCCATGCAGGTCAAGAGCATATTGTCTCGGTTACGTTACTGTGCCGAGCAAGCCTGCACCTAGGATTAGAGTATAGGATCTCATCCATAACTGACTATGACTCATCCTCCTTCCAATCTATTC
This sequence comes from Iris macrosiphon, assembly GCA_036927795.1. Taxonomy (NCBI): domain Eukaryota; kingdom Viridiplantae; phylum Streptophyta; class Magnoliopsida; order Asparagales; family Iridaceae; genus Iris; species Iris macrosiphon. The sequence goes on along the minus strand of JAYESA010000019.1, from coordinate 70,471,148 downwards.
CATTAGGATAAATTGCATCCTGTTTGATTCTTGTGCTTTCCTATTAGTTCTTGAGTATAGACTCTCTTAGAATATATAAGTTCCTGTTGTTAGGTGATCAGTAAGGTAATATTCCTATTAAGAGTACCACTAGAGTGTTGACACCCCACTAAGTTTAGAATATCTAGTGAACCCTAGAATTCCTTATCTCTAGAATTAGTTTACCATTACCCCTTGATGTATTATAAAGACTTGAGAGTAGTATGGACACTACTAGAGTTAGTTAGAAGTTTTACCATAATGTTTGACCCTAGTATTGAGGAACTAATAGGAAACCAAAATTTAATATTAGGACTGAACCTAACCTTCACAATTAGATAAGTATTGGAGAACTATAAATTAGATTCTTGTCTTGAGATAAGCAGACAGTACCTTAGAAAGCCAAGAGCAATGTATAGAACATTTTCCTAATCATACCTCAAACATAGCAACTAGCATACCACTTCCCCTTAGAAAATCATGATATTATCTAGATCTCCATATTTTAATTTCATATGTTGTTCATCTCCGACCTTAACGTTCGCTAATGCGCAACGACTAAAATATGTTCTTTTCTCCGTCTTTCAATTCGTGCCATCTGACACTTCTGATTATAGACCAAGTAATTTTATTCTATGTTAGGATATATATATAGCTTGCTAGGATTTTGGTTGTTGCTCTTAAATTTTTGAATTATGTGTGGTAATTAGAACTTGACAGTTTGAGTTAATCTTGTAGATTGTGACCCGATAATTATCCCTTAGTGTTAAATCACGTAATTTGTACCCCCACCTCGATACAAGTTATATTCCCTTTCCCTTGAGACTAGTAACCTTTCCATTCTCGCTATTGAAACATGTTCTATGAGCACTATGATTAAGACTTAAGGTGACCCTTACCTATATAATGCAATAGAAGACCCTAATAAGTACCAAGATCTTTCCTCATATACCCTAATAAGAGTTTCTGTTTTATTTACATGTGTAAGGTTATTTTGCATGATCCTCTTAAGATTGTCACAGTATTAGTTTAATTCTTTTAAGTTGGGTAGTATGCCTCACAACCTAGTACCACATAGTCTACTTGACCCATCGAGGCGGTGTAACTGAATGGCATTAATCGCATGCTAGCAAAAGATGACAGTATTTATTCAGACAATAGAATTTAGAGGTCCTTGCCCCTATTTGGTCGACTAGCGACTTAGACAAGGAGGTTGTATGATAACTGTAGAGATTGTAGAGTCTTTTATTATTGTTGCTTATTTTGTTTTTGTTTTTGTGAACTTGAATAATTTGTACCTCCTTTCATCATCATCTAGCGTACTTATATTTCATATACTACCTTGACTTATGCTGCTATTTTATAGCCTAGTTTTGCAAGCTTACTCTTTATTGAGCTTGTTCATGACATATGTATTATTGGGGAGGCCCACAATAATATATTTCAGAATCAGTGTATTACGATTTTATCAACCATAGTGCGCTTGATTCACCCTTCGCAATAATACTTTACGTGGATTGCGATATATAGTTGACTAATAGACACCTGTACTTGCCCTCTAGATATGTCTGAGCAGATCGTATCGGTTACATAACTGTACTAATACGAGCATGTGAATATAAATTACCAAAATAGGATTTTAATCCACAACTGCCTTGACAATTCCCATTTGAATTCATTAAACGCCTTGATTCCGATACTTCTATTCTATTACCTCTCCCTTGAACTCTTTATTATTGATCTTCGTCTTCCCTTATTTCGGAAAGACGAAACCTCGTGCTGGGTATAAAGTGTGATACACAGAGAGTACTAGATATACCCTATAGGCCGATCACATGCTTGAGGATTATTCTTTCATAATTAAGGACATATCATATGTGATATGATCGACGTTGAAGTTTCGAGGATTGAATGACATGAGTAAATAAATTAAGGAATATTTTCTTAAGGTATATACCCTTATGTGATAGATGGATAAATTCTAAGTTGGGTAGCAGTGTACTGTCAACTCGAGAGGAATTTCTTTTAGATTATGATCGAGTAAGATTAGATTGGGAGAGGTTCAAGCCATTTTAATTTTGAGAATTTTAGAAGAATGACCAAGATGATGAGGATTAATGAATTTTAAAATCTTGATATTGAGGACCCAATATTTATACCTTAGGTACATGATTTAAATTTTGAATAATGAAAGTAAAATCATCAATTTGAATTTAGAGGATAAATATAGAATTTCAGACTTGAACATTGGTGGACTGCATTTAAATTAATTTTTTAATTTGATGATTTGAATTAAGAATTAAAATTTGATGGTTGGACTACCTATTTAAAATATTGAGGATGTGAATGGAATTTAAAAAGTTGAAGCATACAAAAATTTATAAGTGAAAATAGGAATAATATTGGACTCAAATTACTTCTAGATGAGATTATGATAGTTGGAGATCGTGAGGTAAAATTTATATGCGTATTTAAATCTTGAAGTGTTATATGGATTTAATTTAAATTTGGATATGGATAATTTGAAAAAGCGAGAAGAGATAACCATAGGTTGAATTTTGATTGGATCAGTGGTCATCTTAACCTAGAAGTGATTGCAATGGATATGATTAGGATTTTAATTATCGCAAGGAGATTGCGATTGACTTGTCTTATGTACATGAAGAATTAACAGATTATGTCTTTTGAGGACGATATTGTTTTAAGTTGGTTGGATTGTGAAATCCTCTCACCTAAGAATTAAACCTACTTGGCGTAGATAGTGAGACTGAGGCTAGCTCGAATCCACTTAAAAATAGAACACGGTATTTTTATTTAGTTTTACAATATGGTATCACTTAGCGCACCTTACCATTGCTTCGATTATTGGAGCACCTCACTAGTCATTGCCTTCCTATAAATTCCACATCCTTGTCCTAGACGTGACCATCATCCAAATTTCCATCTTTGTGCAACGTTTTAATAGTTGGGCACTTTTTTGCAAAAGAGCATATAGGTGTCCACATCATTGACAAGACACCAGAAGAAACCTATTTTTCGCTCATGTGGATTTTTTCATAATTTTCAGAATGTGCAACGTGCAACATCGCCCACTCCGTTAAACCTAGCCTTGCATTTTAACCAATGTAAATCTTAGACCATCCTTAACTTCTACCATGGCTTAATTTTAATTTTGAGGACAAAATTTTTATAAGTTGGGTAGATTGTAATCACCCTGATTTTTTTCAAAATTTTTAAAACATTTTTCATAATTTTTCTGTAATTTTCGGGAATTAAAACTAAGGTATTTTGTGATTAAAGGATTTTTAAATGATGTTAATTAATATTAAAATATTATAAAAATAATATTTTCTAGTGTAAAATGAAAATTAGACATAGGATAATTTTTCGGGAATTATTAGACTCCGGAAATATTTTTAAAGCCCTAGAAACTAAGTTGTAATTAAACCAAAATAAACCCTGACTGAACCCGGTTTATTTGGAAATAAACCAAACTGCTCCCAAACCAAACCGAACCAACCCAGCCCTTAACGGGTCGGGTCGGATCCAAAGTGAACCCGACCCGGACCCGAAACCCTAACCGAAACCCTAATCCTAAACCTAACCAGAAACATTGTTCCGGCCCCCCTTTAAATTGCCTCGAACTCCTCGCTCCGCCGAAAACCCTCTCTCTCTTCCCTCTCCGCCGCCCGCAGCTCCGCCCCGGTCACCCCCGGCTGCCCTAGCCTGAACCCTAACCCTCGTCTCCCTCATCTCTCGACTTTCCCCTCGCCGTCTCCGACCCTAACTCCCCCGCTCCAGCCTCCCTAGCCCGCCGTCCCACCTTTCCCCTCGCCGCCCTAGCCGTCAACGGGCTCCGCTCGACCTCGAACCCCCACAGCCGACCATCCCCTTACCGTCTCCACCTTCCCTCCACCCTAGCCCATCCCAGCACCACCACCATCACCCCCTTCCCCCTCGAGCCCGACCCTCCACCACCGCAGCAGCCATCTCCACTTCGCCTGAGCCGCCCGTAGCCCGCAGCCCCAACCTCATCGACCCCCGCGGTGGATTAACCTTGCCGCCTCAGCCCCAACGTAGCCCTAGCTATGACACAGCGGACACGGACATAGTAGAATCCGGACACAGTTGTTCGTGTTGCCTCCCGGACACGAAGAATCATCGTTCTGCGTAGCTTGTTCAGGTAACCCGTTCTCTATTTTTGTTGCTCCATTTTCTGTTCCGTTAATTGTGATGCGTAGGCTGTGTAACCCTCTTGATGCCCGTACAATCGGCTCAGTGCATCGCGTCCTGTGGCGATCGCAAACCGCGATCCAAAAACAGAAAAAATCAACACCCTATTTTCTTCCGGAACTGAGTACGCCCCGCCAAACGGGACGACTTGGTCGTGCGCGGTCTTCACTGAAACGTGCGTGCCGTTGATACGGACGTGCGGTATTTTGCCAAAGTTGATTTGGATGTGCGTGCACACCGGAATCAACGCGTATCCGCCGACAACGCCTCGTATCTGCCTGTTCTGGAACACGTCGTATCTTTGTGTACATACGTCGGATCGAAATAAAACTTGCGCCATCGAACTCGTAGTAATACGCTGGTCCTGTGACCCAAGTTTGGTTCGATTCTGAGAACGTTGACAAAATCGCGTATCGTGGGCCCCACGGCTCCACTTGACGGACGATTTTGTGATCGGCTCATCGGAATCCAATTCTAGAAGTTCCGTTGGGTTCGTATCATCGTTTTGGACTTGTTGACACTAAGTTTGATGAATTTGGAGACCAATGGTTCTGACACATTTTTCGGTGCAAAACGGCACACATGTGGACCCCGCTTTGACCAGGAACTGTCATTTTTGCCCCTGTGTCTAAATTGAACTTAAGGACAGGCGTTTCTAGCTATTTGATATTTTCTGAGACTGTTGGTGATATTTATTTTAGCTTTTGGAGGAGTACCTGCAGGATCCACTGATATAGGGACAACTGTTGGTATTCAAACTCCAGGAAAGTGTACCTTGCCAACTTTGCAGTCTTGTTACATATTTTTTTTGATTCATTTATATTGTTGTGCATGCTTGACCTAGGACCGTGTGACTTACTTAGCGTCCGATTATTAGTCGGGTGCCAACACTGTACGCAGAGTTGTGTAACGTCGCCTAGAGATGGACATTTGTGACCCTTTACATTCTCGTACTTGTCTTATCAAGTACATTATAACCCAGGATACTTGACACTATTCATGAGATAGAATCTTCCTGAGATATTCATGGTGATTCTGTATAGGATGCAGGTTTTATGACATAGACATTATATTCATAGATATTATATGACTTGTTGCATTAGCTATGACCTTGCGTGACATGTACATGAGACGTTGTGGACATGAGACATGTGGTTACATTGGGTGGGGAGAGACACACAGGCTACAGGCTGATTTCATATATATACTACATAGTAAAATACATAGTAAAATACATAGTAAACTCTGCTACAGGCTCCCAGACACAGAGCTTGTAGTGGTCTCAGCCTGAGTTCTAGTGTGCTCTCATCTTGCATTTTACTTAGCTGGTTATTTAGTACTACCCTATTTACTCATTTATTTTCTGCACTGCATTATTATGGCTTGAGTTATTTTGTACCTTGCTATGTCCCCTGAGGACCTGGATCCGGATTATGTCCCCAGGATTAGCATACGAGATCTATCCCGAGGTTTACGGAGCAGGAGCATTATCAGGAGCAGGCACTGGAGCAGTACTAGGTCCAGTAGATGAGTGATCTCTGAGGGTATCTTCTGAGTATATACTGTTCCCATACTCATTATTTGCTGTGGGTAGCTTTCTTCTTGTATCTTGACAGATGTATCAGACTCATTATCGGGTTATTTTCCGAGTTTATATTTTATTAAGATTGATCTTGCTTTATGATTCTGATATTGTTATATTCATTTCTGTGGATGAGATTAGTATATCTATACCCTTATTGTTTTATTACAGCTTAAGTACGCCCCGATGGATCCATTAAATTGGGTTTGTCCATCGGTGTGTGCTGCTGGCCATTGCCACGTGTCTAGTCCCTCGATATTTTAGGACTGGGGCGTGACATATATATATATATATATATATATATATATATATATATATATATATATATATATATATATATATATATATATATATATATGCCAAAAGTCAAACTAAGACCTCTACAATATAATAATGGAATATAGCTAAGTCCCTTCAATAGCTGGCACTAAATCCTCGGTCGGTTCGCCATCTTGTGGCCCGTAATAGGTGGGACACATCTCCTCTAACAAATCATCTGAAAAATATATCCAGTCAGGATGGAGCAAAGTACAACTCAATAGCAGTTCCAATTAATTGATAAAGACTATAAAACAGTTATAGTAAGTAATACATGATGAGCAGGGAAATAAAATGAATCAGAGAATAAAATACAGTCACATTTAATTTAAGAGGAAAGAAAAGATAAGCATGGTGAATCAAGAGAGTATGGTAATAAAGATTGTAAATAAATGAGAACTAAACTAAGATAGATATGATGTATCCAGCAAGTATAATGTGAAGCCAGTAAGAATGTAACTAAACTAGTGTGTTTTGAAATACCGCTTTCGACATGTAAATAGCTAGTGGTAATACGGCTCATCGCACATGAGGTGTGTGACTGCTATCTTTCCAGATTAGACTAGTAGGGGGTGGTTCCAGATTTTGGAAATGTTTACATGTCTACTCAAGTAATGTCACCCTCACATTTTTACTCAAGGATAGTTTGGTAATTGACATGGGTAATTTTAATTTTAGGATTTATTTGTATTTAAATATTGTGCATGCATGCATGATTAATTAATTATTATATTATTTATTGATTGTTAGTTGTAGATTTATTTTAGACTAGTGTAGTGGACCTAACCTATTTTATTAGATGCATGAACCAATATTTCATATGAGTTTAGATTGAGCTCATGAATTAGGCCCATGGATTAGGTTGGATTAATTAGTGAAACCATTATACTAGAACCTTTCCTCCCTAATTAATTTTTTTTATGAGAGGCCCCAAGGGTAATTAAGATATTTCACATTGCATGGAGAGGGTGTATATGGCCGGCCCTAGAGTGAGGAGAGAGAGTGCTCATTTCATTTCAATTCCTAATTCATTTAGATATAGTTCTTCTCTCTTTCAAGTTCCTTCATTCCCTCACCATTCCTTCACTAATTCTTCACAAAATTCTTTCTCTAATTCTTCATTGAGGCTTTTACATCTAGGATCCACAAGAAGGAAGCAAGGAGCAAGGATGAGGAGGCCAAGATTTACAAGGAGATGAGCTATTTTGTATTTTGGGACTTTTTATTGGAATCCATCTCCCAATAGGTACATTTTAGTTTCCTCCCTTCTAATAGACTCTAGATCTGAGATTTAACCATAAGAAACTAACCCACATGCATAGGCTATCCATAAAAAATAGTTTTAGGTTCATCGGAGACCTACGGTGGAAGTTATGTGCATTTTGGTGTTAATTTTGGAAGAATTCCGAGATTGGCACATGTAGTGTTTGTCAATTAATATAAAAGATCAAATTGACATATGATTGTTTGTTTGTGACTAGTGTCATATTCACAATTGGGTACGTGTAGGCCGTATCTCGTCAATTTGACGAAACTGGTTGATTTTGGGGATTTTTCTCCGACACGGGACCTTGTGCATATCACATTATGACACAGACACGTAGTTAATCTAATTATTATATTTATTATTCATATTTAGTGTATTAGACTTGCTCGTGTCCTCCGAGATGCGTTTGGTTGTGTGGTGGAGCCGTATCGCAAGCGTATCATAGAGTTAGTGTGATACGGGTGCGGTATACTCCACGTATTTGATGTTTTGTACTCTTTCCTATACGTACTTGTGTATTTATATATGTATGTTATATTATATGGTGTATATATATATATTATATGGTGTATATATATATATCTATATATATATATGATATTGTATATATAGGTGCTATGTTGAGTATATTTAATAGTGTATAGAGTAGTGTATGTCTATATATATATATATATATATATATATATATATATATATATATATATATATATATATATATATATATATATATATATATACTTGTAAATATGTTTGTGTGTGTGTGTGTTTAAGTGTGAGAGTAAATAGTGATATATATATATATATATATATATATATATATATATATATATATATATATATATATATATATATATATATATATATGAGAGATTGATACATATAGATTTATGTATATAGAGAGGTGTATATAGATATATATGTATTGTTATACATAGATGTAAGGTGTATATATATATATATATATATATATATATATATATATATATATATATATATATATATATATAGATGTGTAGTATTGTGTTATGTCTTTGTGTGGTGTGTGAGTGGTATTTTGGCAGAGTGAGGGGCTCGGGCCTTTGGATTCAGCAGGAAGATATGCAGCTCTTACACAGTCAACTGAAGGCAGCAACTGCAACTAGTGTATTTCAGCATGTGTAGTAGCCTTCAGCAGAGGCAGCTGTAGTGCATTGGAGGGGGTGCATTGACTGTAGCAGGAGGAGCAGTCCTCAACAAGCAATTGCAGTCTTGACAGTGCAGGATATGCACTGCTCAGTGAGAGCACAAGGCTCAGGCTTGTACAAAATCGGGTTTCAGTTCACTGTGCCTGAGCAGTTTCAGTCTTTTGATTTAGTGTATCAGTCAGTTTTTGGGTATCAGTTCAACTGCACAACAATTTGAAGGAGCAGTACCTGTGCAGCACAATGCCCATTCAGTTTTAGGTATTGGTTACAGCCACTGTGCAGTTTCCCCGAGCACAGTATCAGCAAGGGGTTCAGTCAACTGAAGGTATTGGTTTCAGTTAGTTTTCAGTGGGTTAGTAACAGTTTCAGTGATTAGTTAGTTAAGGTATTGTATAGTAGTTAGTTGATGTATTAGTTGTTTATGTTAGTAGTAGATATATTAATATAGTTTAGTCTATATATATTGCTAATATGTAATGTATATTAGATAGTTAGTGTGATACTTGGTATATATATAGTTAGCTATTTAGCTATATGTATTTATGTAGGTAAGGAGGTATTACATTATAGTTAGTTTCCTATGTATTGATATCTATTATAGTAGCTTAGTGTATATATTGGTTATAGTTAGTATATTAGCTTGGGGTATTATATTTATATATTAGCTATATGTTAACTATTTTGGGTTACCTCAGGATACCAAAGTAATACCAAGATTTTGGGCCGATATCCAAGGTATTGAGTTTTGGTATCGAGATAGGTGTGATACACATTGGTGCAAGGCCAAGGTATCCTATTTCATTTGTTTTGTTATATTGTTATGAATATTGACTTGTAAATATATCTAAAGTACTATTTTCATATAATTAAACTTACGTATCTTAGGATACCGCTTTTTTAGTGTCTTGTATTATCTTAGATTAGCTTGTATAGCTTAGTTTTATAGTGTATTGACTTAGTGACTTAGTGTTAGACTCTTGCAACCTAGATTTCATCGGTTTGACCTAGAAATAGCTTATTGACCTAGAATTGCATCAACCTAATTAATTTTTATTCTTGAACCTTGTATTGATGCAACATACCATATATAGGTCTGTGTGACACTAGCTTGGGCATCGAGAGACACACCTTGCTCAGGACTTCAGGCGAGCACATTTCTCTGATAGTTTTTAATTCATAATATTGTATATATGCATGTTCTAGAATTGTATACTTGATCCTGACACAGTAATTTCATAGAATGGTACTACATGGATCCCGTCAGGAGATGTTATCCCTTACCGTGTTCAGCGGGTACTCGTGTACATGTATCTCATCGTGTATATTGGTTATTGATTATATTTCTTGTTCACACACTACTCATATTCAGTGTGCTTATTCGTGTACACCCACTGCTCATGTTCGGTGGTTATGATATTCGTGTACACCCACTGCTCGTGTTCAGTGGTTATATTTTGTTTTCGTAGCGTGTTGTGATTGGATCCATCGGTATTAGTTGGGGGTTGGAGAGTAGGAGTTGATTATGTGATCAAAGTCCTATTGTTACATCGTGTACATTCTGGTTACATACCTCACTTATAATTGTCTTACCTGATCATGTTCACCCAATCCGATCACATAATGAACTTGTATTCTGAGGCACATTAGTTAGATTACAGATATTTATATTGTTGATCTATATTCTCGTACAATACCTGTATATCTATTGTTCATCATTCATATGTTTAGTGATCTTGTATTTTATTTCTATTATCTGTTTATATGATCGATTATGCTATTGCAACTGCTTTTAAAGGTATGTACTTCGCTCTAATCCTGACAGGATATATTTTTCCAGATGACTGACTTTTAGAGTAGTGTCCCACATTTTACGGGCCGCAGGACGATGTACCTATAGAGGATACTCCTATAGACTAGGAGGACTTAGTTGCAGAGCCCGAGGAGGTCTAGTTTATTTGTGTTGGATTGTATTAGACTATTTTTTTTGTTGAGATTCACAACTTGTATATCATTTCAGATTATGGATTGTATCTTATTCTTTCTTTCACTATTCCACTCGTGCAGTATTCTTCCTTAGTTTGTTTTGTGATTGAGATTAGTTATACTTGTGGGATACCATATTGCTCCTCCGTTCGGAGTTGAGATGATTGACAGGTACCATATTATATTGTTGAGATGTTAGATAGTTAAAAATTACCCAGACAGCGTTCTACCATCGATTCTGTGACGTAGGCTGTGCGTAACCACGTACTCGTGCTCGAATATCCGGGTGCGGATCATGACAACGAATTTCTCGCCCGAATAATATAAATGAATCCAAGTTCTGACACGCAAATCAAGTACGAGGCCAGCCAGATAAAAGTAAGTGATGCTAGTAAGTAAGTCCTGATATGATGCCAGTAAAGAGTCCTGAAGTAGAGGTCAGACAAGTATGACACACGTGTCGCAAGAGAGTGAATCCATAAAATACTAATTCGTGTATCCATAGTGTCAAAAATTAGATGTAATATTTTAAAATACTTGAATTATAGTAATTATCAAATAATAGAAACTATCAGAGAATGTAATCGCATGCAGTCCGAAGCAATGAATATCCAATAGTGTTTGAACTGGAGTCCAAGTGACCTATATATTAATTATCAATGTTAACATGTGATATGGAATCATAATTATGATTAACTAGCCCAAATCTAGATTTCTAGGTCAAGACCAGGTCAAAACTAGGTTATTGGGTCTAAACCAGGTCAACCTAGCTTATACTAGTTAATACCTAGTTAAGACTAGTTAATTCTAGCTACTAACTATACTAAGATACTATATTTACCCTATATGGACTCATATCCAACTATACTTTACAATTTGCTTAGTATAGAACCATTTACTTAATTATATATATATAACCATAACCCAATACCTTAACACTGATACTCAGACCTAAGCACAACTGACACTACACTTACATATCACTAACATCCAAAATACCTTTGCTATCCACTGCCCTCTAATTTGCTGCAGTCCTCACAGCACCCCAAATCCGTAGTGCAGATTTGAACCACTACACCAACCATGCTACCTGCAGATTTGAGCCCCTTCAAACTTCTCTGCAATGCACACTACAGTCCCTAATCCTTACTGTATATGCACACTCACATGGGTACATATAAATACCCATCACTTGACACTAAATTCTGATTGAGACTGTGATAACACGACCAGTAGGACCATGATCTTGTATGTTATTTAGGTAGAATTTCTTGACTGTGATTGTTGGGGGTTTGACCTAGAGAGAGTGCGATTGACTTTAAATTTCGAGGACACAATTTTTTAAGGAGGATAGGCTTGTCACCACCCCATTTTCAGAGCCGGGTATTTTTATTTATTTTAATTTAGTTAATTGTGTATTAATTATAATTAATTGTATTTATATTTAATTAGTGATTGTATTATTTTTATATTGATTGTTTTAGGGTTTTGGCTAGCCTGGACCCATGTCAGACCCTAGTGGACCCATGTCCGACCCAGCCCACACCCCTGTGAGACCTATTTTTGGGTTTAGAAATATTTATTATATTTTTAGTGGGTTAGTTGGAGAGATTTGGAGTTAGTTTGAGTGCTTTTGGAACCCGAAACCCAAAACCCAAAACCCAAGTTAGGAGGATTTTTTGGTCTTTTGGCTTTATTGTAACCCCCTTATACTTGCTGTGGCCGAACCCTAACCTATTCCCAGACTGTGTAACAGCTTCCCTCCTCCCCACTTCTTCTTCTTCTTCTTCTTCTTCTCCATTCTTCCCTCCTTCTTCCTTTCTCCTTTCCACTTCCAAACAAGTAAGTTTGCTCATTTTCTTCCTTCCTCCTTCCATTTCTTCTACTTATGTGAACCCTAACCCTTATTTTTCCCTAACCTAGGTGGGTAGAGCTTAGATTTGGTGTTGGAGCTTGGATTGGAAGCTTGGAAGCTTATTGTGGTGGATTTGGAGCTTTTTGGAGACTTTGGCTTGGGATTCCAACTTCCAAGAGGTAAACTCTAATTTTTCTCCTTGTAATTACTATTATATAGTGTAATTAATAGTTTAGAACCTTCCTAGACCTTAGGGCTACCTGTGGGAGGAAGTTGGAACTAGTTTGGTTGTGTTTGGAGACTTTGACACTAGGTTTTGTGTCAATTTCGGGTGGAATCCGAAATTGGCCCAATTTTGGGTGATGCCCTAGGTTAGACGGACTTAGGTAGACGTTGTTGGGTGTCTTGAGGGTTAGTGCGTGTCTCCGTTCGGACACGTGAAGTCGTGTCGCGGAGAAACGGGCGTTTCGGGCGAATTTGAGATTTTCGTCGTCGCCGGTTCTAAGTGCGTGTTTTCGCCACGGGCCTAGAATCGACGGGGTAGCTTTTTTTCTAGGATCTAGACATCGTTTAGAACTCGTGGGTAAATTTTGGGCCAATTTTGAGTTGGTTTGGTGTACGTTTCAGGAGGTTTTCTGAACCGCACACCGCGTGTTCGTCGAAATGACTGAACGGCCATTTCGACTTGATTTCCTAGTTTCGGGCTTGTGCGCGCGTTGGATTAGCATCGGGGAGTGTATGCTAGAATTCTCGGGTTATATTTTATATATTTATAGGTGTTTGTGCATGTCGGGGTCGTTGGGCGCGCGTTGGTGGACGTTGTGTGCGTTGTTGTGTGTTGTGTTGTGTTTTGTATATAGGTGTATATGTGTTTCTCTATATATATATTTATATGTATTTGTGTGTGTCTCTCTCTCTCTCTATATATATATATTTATAGATATGTGTTGTATGTATACATATTTGTGCGTATATACCTATAATTATGTTTGTGTATATGTATTAGTGAGTGTGTGTGTGAGTGTGAGTGAGTGTATATATATATATATATATATATATATATATATATATATATATATATATATATATATGAATATGTGTATATTTTTATATATATATATATATATATATATATATATATATATATATATATATATATATATATATATATATATATATATATATATATATATATATATATATATGTGTGTGTGTGTGTATGAGTATATATATGTATATTTGTGTGTGTGGTTGTGTGTTTGTGAGTGTGTGTGAGAGTGTGTGTGTGAGGGTGTGTGAGAGTGAGTGTGTGTTAGTAAGTGTTTGTGTGAGTGAGTGTATATATATATATATATATATATATATATATATATGTTTGAGTGTGTGTGTGTATATGTATATATATTAGTGTGTGTATATATATATATAGATATATGTGTATTTATATATATATATATCTATATATATATATATAGATATAGATATGTGTTTGTGTATATAAGTGTGTGTGTTTGTGCATATGAGTGTGTGTGTGTTTATATGTGTTAATATGTGTGTATAAGTATATATGTTAGTATGTGTGTGAATATATATATATATATATATATATATATATATATATATATATATATATATATATATATATATATATATATATATATATATATATGTGTGTGGGCGTGTCTGTGTGTGTGCGTGTGGCAGAGCGAGGGGGGCAGCTGGCTACACAGCAGCTGCTGTGCTGTGCTGTGCACAGCTGCAGCGGCAGTAAATGCAGTTTAGGCAGCAGCAGCAGAGGCAGTTCTAAGCAGCAGCAGCAGTTCTATGCAGTAGCAGCAGCAGCAATACAAGCAGGCAGTAGCAGCAGCATTCGCAGGCGCAGCGCGTAGCTTAGCTAGGGAGAGGGAGCTAAATAAGTGAATAGATAGATAGGTATCTATGGTTTAATAGATAAATAGTTAGATTGATGGATAGATGGATTAAGAAATAGATAGATATCTAGAGAAATAGATAGAATTATAGTTAGATGGATAACTAAATAGATAGATAGGTATTGGATAGTTAGATAGATAGATTGATAGATAGCTAGATATTAGATAGATAGATAGGTACATACATAGATAGATAGTTAGATTGATAGATATATAAATAGATAGATAAGTAAATAGTTAGATAGATAGATAGATAGATAGATAGATATCTAGGTAAATAGATATCTAATAGATTAGATAGATAGTTAGATAGATAGATACTAGTTAGATAAATAGATAGATAGATAGATAGGTAGTTAGATATTAGTTAGATATATAGATCTATGTGTATAGATATATAAATACATATAGCTAGATATATATTATAGCTATATATATATATATATATATATATATATATATATATATATATATATATATATATATATATATATATATATATATATATATATAGGTAAGGTAAGGTATAAGATATGTGTATATGTGTGTATGTGAGATATATATATATATATGTAGATACCTAGGTATATGCATATATGTATTAGATATATATATTTTAGCCTAGATGATAGCTAGATATATATGTTTATACATAGTTAGTTAGCTAGAGGGGTAGTAGGGTTGAGTTTAGAGAGGTATCTCAATACCCTGAGATACCAAGGTATCTCGATACCTTGAGATATCCAAGGTATTGAGTTTCGAGCGGAGATTTTGAGCAATTGCCTAGGTTTGAGTTTAGAGATAAGTTTTTATGTATATGTATATATATTTACGCGTGCTAGCATAGGTTTTAGAGGGTATAGGCGGGGCGTATAGCGTAGGGTGAGGTATCGGATACCGAGGGTATCCCGGTATCTCAAGGAGGCAAGTTTGAGGGTTTATTAGCTTAATGACCTAGTTTTGACCTAGAATTTTAGGGGCACCCTAGTTTGACCTAGAGTTGACCGTAGTTGACTCGATTGACCGCCAAAGTCAACTTTGGACCTAGATTTGACCCAGAGTTGACTTTTTGGACCAAGAGTTGACTTTTTGACCCAGATTTCACCGGTTTGACCCGTTTGACCTAGAACGACCCTAGAAGCCTATTTTAGTTATTTTATATCTGTTTAAGTCATTAGAACCCTATTTAATCTTGCTTTTTGCAATAGGTTCTTGCGACACCAGTTCGGATCGCTAGTTGCTCAGGACGTCAGGCGAGTACATTCTCTGATAGTTTTTATTATCTGATAATTATTATGATTCAGCTTCTAGTATAGTATCATCTGATTATTCTGGCACAACACGGGACACGGACTGGTATTTTTGGATTCATTTACTTGCGATACGTATATTTCATGTTTCTGGCCTCTATTCTGGAATCACTACTGGCATCACCTACAGGCATCACTACAGGCATCACTCATGTTTCAGGCTAGACTCATACTTGATTTATGTGTCGGGTTTTGGATTCACTTGTTCTAGTCGGGGCGGGAAAATACTCGAGTAGATATGTAAACATTCCTATCTGGAATCATCAGGAATCACTCCCTCTGGTCTAATCTGGAATGATAGCAGCCGCGCACCCAGTGCGCGGTGAGCCGTACTTACCCCTAGCCGTTTACATGTCGAAACAAGTATTTCAAAGACACCGAGTTTATTCTTTATAGTCTGGACTCACTTGCATTCTTGTTGGTCTCACTTACATGTTTCTGGACTTGACTCACTACATGTATTTCATGCTGGACTCACTACACGTTCATGTGCACAGACTTGATCTTAGCTTAGATTTCTTGTATCTTGCAGTCATTACTATCTTGCTTCTGATATTCCTGCATCTTTACCTTTATGCACCAGTGATATATATATTTCTTGTCTCATACTTATTTTATTCTTCTTGTTACTTGCTATAACTGTTTTATAGTTTTTATCATTTAAATGGAACTGCTGTTAGAGATGTACTTGCTCCAGTCCTGACTGGACATATTTTTTCTAGAGTATCCGGAGGAGTGGTGTCCAACGTTTTATGGACCTGAGCCTGTCGATGGTGCAGACATGGACCCTCTAGTTTAGGAGTGATTTTCGAGTTGGTAGCCGGGATCACTAAGACCTTGTTATTGTTTTTATTAGCTTTTAGCACCGGATTTGTCTCCGGTTTTGGATTGAGACCTTGTATTGTATATGATTTGGATGTTGTATTATTATTATTGATATTGTGGTTGTTGTAGTAGTAGTTGTTGGTTAGACTTTATAGTTGTTAGACTTCTTGTTATCTTATCGTGCTTAGATTCGTGATTGAGTACATTGTGATTATCGTTATGATATTGCTCCTCCGTTTGGAGTTGAGATCTAGACAGGTTTATATATTGATTGTGTGAGATTGTTATCTAGATAGTTGACCTAGACATCGTTCTACCGCCGATGCTGCGGCATAGGCTGGACGTACCCATGACTCAAGCCCGATTTTCTGGGTGCGGGTCGTGACATATTTTTGGTGGTGGCCCATGCAGGTCTCGATTCACAATTAGTGCGATGTCGTGGTGGTACAATAATTTAGTTGTACTGCTGCGAGCCTACTATAGGATATAGGATCTAGGATGAGAGTATACTCAACCACGACTAGGAACAATTCCAATCTAATTATTCTAAAATTATTTCTTTTGAAATATTACCGTCCTTCTTTGATGATATCGTATCTTGCATCGTACTGTGTTCAGGATGCCTCCGAAGACACGATCTCATCGTACTGCCCCAGCAGTTGCCACTGAGAGGTCTGCTACCTCTCGTCCAGCTCGTATTCAGGCAGCTGCTACTGCTCCACTCACCACTCCTGCAGTCGAGGGAACATCTGTTTCTCTTGGGGATCCTCCTTCACCTTTCGATCCGAGGACTACCCTAGTCGTTCCGGTGGTTCCTCCACCACTTCCTGCTCCAGTAGATGCCGCACAGTTGTTTGCGTTCTTCAGGGAGATGATGGACGCGTAGCACCGTCAGGTGGATGTGATGAGGCTGGGTATTGAGAACGCCCACCAGGTGGCCATGACGACAGTGGATAGGGTGGCACAGATTCAGCCACCGGCAGATCAGATTCAGCATCCGAGGCCAGGTAGTATCATTGACTTCCAGAGGATGCGGCCCAAGGAGTTTCGGGGTACAGAAGGGATCCTGTATGTGGATGATTGGATAGAACAGATTGAGGGCATCTTTAGGCTGGCACAGATTCCAGACAGCATGCAGATAGAGGCAGTGGGCAGTCAGATGTTTGACCTTGCTTTGACGTGGTATCGCACAGATACGAGGATCGCGGCGCCAGGGCTTACTTGGGAGGCTTTCAAGAGGCTTTTTAAGGAAAAGTTTTTCCCAGATGTGGAGCTCAGTACTTTGGAGAGCCAGTTCGAGGCACTCGTCCAAGGGAGCATGATGGTGGACGAGTACGCAGCAGATTTCTGCCGTCTGGGCAGATTCGTGGAGGGCTTGAGTGAGGCAGCTAAGGCGAGAAAGTTTTGTAAGGGCTTGGTTATGGCGGTCAAGTCTTTGACCAGGAGCGACCGCGAGGCGACTTTCGAGCAGATAGTAGGAGACGCTCAGAGAGCAGAGGATGACTTGGAGCTCAAGTCCAAGAGAGGCAGAGATGATTCAGGTAGTGCGAGTGGTAGTGCGGGACCGGCTAAGCGTCCCTATGTGCAGAAGGCAGCGCAGCAGGGTCAGGATCAGAGGGTGACCACTTGTGCCTACTGCAGGAAGGCATGACACACTTGGGATATTTGTAGGAGGAGGTTGAAGGTGTGTTTGTTCTGTGGATCCGCTGCTCACCAGATGCGAGATTGTCCCACTATACCTCCATTGGGTGGAGCATAGGATCAGAGAGTTGGAGCTAGGCCACATGTGGCACAACATCATGCCCCACACCAGCAGAGGGATATACCCCAGCAGGGCAGGGCTTATGCGTTGACGGTCGAGGAGACCGATGCTACGGGTGTCGGGTTAGCAGGTCTGTCTCTTTGTTCTTCTTCCTGTCCTTTCTATTCCTTGTGGTGTGCTTCATTAGTACCTGTTAGACTTTTCTTTGTGTTATGGTAGATAGTGTAGTGACCCTGATTGATACTGTGATAACACGACCAGTAGGACCATGATCTTGTATGTTGTTTAGGTAGAATTTCTTGACTGTGATTGTTGGGGGTTTGACCTAGAGGGAGTGCGATTGACTTTAAATTTCGAGGACAAATTTTTTTAAGGAGGATAGGCTTGTCACCACCCCAT